>OVBE01002595.1:0-29940 GCA_900406425.1 Iberis pinnata
AGTGATTTTGACGTTATTGCGAAAACTTGGTCAAACTAATGTAGTAATGATAATTAATAAGCTCCAACAAATTTTGATTGTTAAAGAGACTTAAAAAAATTATACTAAACCTTATTTAAGGTTTTGTCATTTTGACAAAAATTCGTTGGTTAAAACTCACTAATTGATATATTTTTAGTGATTTTGACGTTATTGCGAAAACTTGGTCAAACTAATGTAATAGTAATAATTAACAAGTTACAATATATTTTTATTTTTTAAAGAGACTTCAAAAAAACATACTAAATCTTAAAGATGTGGCGGGAGGTTGGATGATTAGCCGAAGAGAGAGGCTAAAACCACATTTTTGCCCCTAAAGTTTTTGTTTCTACTAAAGTTGACCCCAAAATTTTATTAATTTGATAATATTGTCTTCAAGTTCTTTTTTATCTTCAGACGATTTTAAGGGTATCCAGGACACTGTGTCTTGGCTCTAAATTTTTTTTTGTTTGCGTTAAATATGAATTACCGAATTTTAAAACCATCAAAACAAAATTCCATATAAAAATTTGGATATACCCAAAATATATGTAAACTAATTATTCAAAATTAATTTCCCTTTCATGATCAATCATGAAATTTTGGCTATATCCAATTTTTTTATATAGAATTAATTTTGAATAATTAGTTTACATATATTAAACCTACAAGACGTCCTCTAAATCTTTTCTCGAAAAAACATAAGACCCTATATCTATTTGAAGATTATAAGATGGAAGAAAATAGCAAACTCTTACGTTCTTGAATCACAACCGTAAATAGATAAAAGAAAACTATACTCAAAAACATAAATGTGATTCGTTTACCTTAAAAGATTCTAATAGAAGATTGAATGTTTTTACTCTTTCAAAGATGTTGAGCTCTCCAATCAACACCAGAATCATCATCATCGTCATCTTCATCATCTTCTTCTTCAGTCTTCTTCGGCTTTTTAACAGACCCATCTTTGGTTTTACTACGTTTAGCTAATTTAGCAGCTTCTAGTTCCATTCTCCTTTTCTTCAAAATCTCAACTTTCTCTTTATAAGATCTGAAAAAAAAAAAGAAGATAGTCTCAAACATATATTCATCTTTTTGCTTGATTGTATCAGATTTCACCTTTGTTCTCGTTGTTCCTCCTCTTCTATAGTTTCCGCAGCATCAACCTGGGATTTAAAGCGCGCAAATAAGCTTACTTTTGTGGTGTCGGTAAATATATTGCGAGCGAAGGAAGTTATCTAATCTAACCTCTTCTTCTTCCATGCGACTATCCACTACTTGCAGATCTTCTTGTATCAACTTCTCAAATTCTTTCATTTCGTCCCTATAAAGATATCGAAATTTATAAATTAATGGAAGAGAATGCTTGACGACATCTGAAAAAGAGAATAAGAAAACTCACTTGATATCTGGTTTGACAAGCTTTATTCCACGGGCAAGCAAGTCAGCTTCCTTATTATCGAAAAAGCCAGTTGGAAGGGATCCTTTCACCACTGGTTTTGTTTCTGAACCACCGGTGGTTTGTGTCTGACTTTGTTTAGGCTCACTAGTGGTTTCGGTATTCGAAGAATCAGTTATCTTATTATCGAAAAATCCATCTGGAAGAGATCCCTTTGTTTTTTTTGTCTCTGGGGCTATAGTCTGCTTTGATTGCTGAACATTCTTGGATTCTGCAGATTCTGGACACATTCAATAGACCAATAAATTATTCCCATAATATACAATAATGGAAGCTCTAAACTACCATAGAGTTTTCAAAATCATAAACTATATCCTTTTAGCATCTCAACAACGAAAGTAGTAGCTAAACAAAGTCTTCTCCTAAGATATCTATTTCGAAATGAAAAGGAAGGGAAAATGTATTAGCTATTACCTTTAGCAGGCTCACGATTTTCAAAGAAATTAGGTGGAAGACCAGATGATGCCTGAGATTTAGATGATTTAGCCACAGTTTCGGATTTCGTAGGCTGAGTTTCAACAGCTTTGCCGCCCCGTTGAATTCCTGCTGCACTAGCCTTAAGATTATCGATTGCCTGTCCCAAACATCAATTTACCAAAGCTATGTTACTGAGATCAAAGAAAGATACAATTCCAACTACTAGAAGTCATATAAGAGCTTGAATCTAGCTCTTAACACCTATCTTCAATGAATGTAAAACATCAATCTCCAATTGTTGCTCGTGTTGAATGTGATGTAAGGTTAATGAAGATATAAGTCAATTTCCCAAACAATGAATTCACCAGACTCAAATCCAACAACTAGAAGTCATGTAAGAGCATGAATCTAACTCTTAACACCAATCCTCAATAAGCTAAAACATCAATTTCCAATTGTTACTCCTGTTGAATGTGAAGTAAGCTTATTGAAAATATAAGTCAATTTCCCAAACATTGAATTCACCAGATTCAAATGCAACTACTAGAAGTCATATAAGAGAATGAGTCTAACTCTTAACACCAATCTTCAATAAGCTAAAACATCAATTTCCAATTGTTACTCATGTTGAATGTTCAATAAGCTTATTGAACAGAGACACACTATGGCATTGAGATTTACCTCGTGATGTTTACGAGAAGCTTGATGTACATCCCATAATGATTCAGATTTCAAAACGATATTGCAAACTCGACAAACAGGCTGGTCTGATTCATTGTACCTACAAAATCCATAGAAATACAGCTCGGAATCGCAGGAAATCAGAAACATCAACAAAATCGAAAAGAAGAAGTGAGAATCGTTTACCTAACGAGAGGAGAATCTATGCGAGTATCTTTCTTCTTAGCATTGAGTTTAGAACGAAACATCGCCTTCTTCTTAGCTTGAGCATCCATCACTCACTATCTTTCGCACAAACAAACTTTAGATCGTCGGGAAATTTCACCAAAACCTAGAGAGAAGACACACCGTGAGAATCAAAAAATCTCTTCCACCGTTCTTTTACGGGTCGGGTTAAAATATGAATCGGGTTTAGACTTGTAACTGGGCCAGGCTCGTTTTCTCTTCTTTTTTTGAACATATTTTCCTTCATAATTAAATATGGATTATTTGCAAATTTATTCATACTTATCCAAATTACTATATAGCTTTTATTAAATCTAGGTTCGTCGATCCCTTGGATTTAGGCTCATATTTGATAAAAGGAATTACAAATGAAATAAAGAGAGGCGCATCGACAGATCCGACGCGCTTAGATAGTTTACAAAGGTATTCAGGTCGTCGATATATTTCTCTAACTTTTCTCCAAAGACTTTTCTCTTTGTGTAAATGCCAACCTCTTTTTACTTCGAGTTCATCTTTTATTTATACTCGTTTTGTCATCATTCGTCTACGCGGAGCAGTTGACTGGGCGTCATGTTCCTCCGGCGAATCGGTCCGTAAGTCATTGTTCGCCGAGTTAGAGAAGGTTAGGTGCACTGTTTTGTCGGCAATTCCGTCCACTTTGTCAATCCTATTGAATGGGCTTCGCGGCGTCGGGTTTCCAAGATGGGCTTGGTCTTATTGGGCCTGGGGCGATGGGCCCTATCCTAACGTTTTTATATCATCTTCTGAAGAAAAAACTAAGACTTAAAAAATATCAAATTGTTTTAGTATTGGTTTCATTAGAAATAGTAACAAAAAAGATAGAAATTTGAGTTTATTTTCTTTTCTACTGAAAAGAAAATACTTTCATCAATTGTTACAAAACTAATAAAGTTTTGAATTGAATCCATCATAAGGCAGAGACCATATATATTGATAACACTACTTCATGCCTTTGTAAGACGTAATGCCTCCACGAACAACTCTTTAAGAGAAGCATTTGAAGCAGCGATTCTCTGTGATGTAATGTCCAAATCTTTACCAGATCTGAAATTAGATAAATTGAGTTGGAATCAGTTAAAACTTTTAATGTTTTGTTTTGTTCAATCTAAAAAACTCTTACGGATCAAAAATGAGTCCTCCAGCTTCTCTAACAATCACAATTCCTGCTGCAATGTCCCTGTGATATTGTTCCATCAAGATCAAATCATGTTTAACCAAGCAAAAGCAAAACAAACAGTTTACCATGGACCACCGAAACCGAGTTCATAGAAGATATCAACCCTTCCACAAGCAACACCACAAAGGTCCAATGCGCACGAGCCACTCATCCTAACAGACCTAACCTGATGCATAAAAGACACAATGCATCAGTTTTGGAGCCGAAAATGTTCATCTTCCTTGAAAACTCTCTGATAAACTTTCACCTTAGTTAACAAACTGTTGATTCTGTTGGTTGTATCATCTAATGTAGCTTTGTCTCGTTTAGTACCCGCCTATGTTCAGAAAGTCATAAGCGAATGAGAGTGGATTCGTAGTCAAAACAAACGAGTACCGACAGATTTTTACCTCTGTTACTAGCAAAGCAGTCACAAGTTCACTCTGAGATGACACTGCAAAAAAGAACGTTTTTCTTGATTTCAGCTTTTAACACATACACTAAAACCAGAAGATAAACAGACATCTTTAGAAGTGAACTAAGTGTTATACCTTTTATCGGTTTTCCATTCAAGAACGCTCCTTTCCCTTGAACACCAGTATATAGCTATTTTAAATCAAAAGATAGTATGTAAAGATCAAGAACATGTCCATAGGATAAATTAAGGAAATGAAACCAACTCTACACACAATCTTTATACCTCATCCATAATAGGATTAAACACAACACCAACCACAGGGATTTTACCAATTGTAAGACCAATGGAAACACACACAAATGGGAACCTGTAAAAACAGTATTTGATTTTGTTTCTCAAGCAAACAAAACAAAAACAACAATCATTCAAATGGAAACTGAGCAATGAAAGTACCCGTGAACAAAGTTAGTTGTTCCATCAAGAGGATCAACAATCCAAGTTGGTTCATCTGTTAATTCTGTCACACCATAAGCAGCAGTAGTTTCTTCTCCTATGAACTAATCATAACCATACAAACTTCTCAATGATCAATACAAACAAGAAGATAATAAGATCTAAGGATTTCAAATAAAAGACTTAAGTAACTAACTACCTTGTGATTGGGGAAAAGGTTCTTCAAGTGATTGAAAACAAGTTCTTCACATCCTTTATCAGTCTCTGTCACTAAATCCACCTAACACAACAGATTCAGGAGCTTATGAAACCAAAACCAAAAGTAACAATGTGAAGAGTTTATGTGGATTAATTTCTTCGTCTTCTCTCTTTGTATGTTCTTCTTCATATAGCTTAGTTGCGGCATCTACAAAGGTGCAGAAAAAGATATAAGCACCCAAAATTTCTACAACTTTGTAGATTTCTTCATCTTTGAAATCTACAAAGTTGCAGAAATTTTGGGTGCTTATATCTTTTTCTGCACTTTTGTAGACGTCGCAACTAAGCTATATGAATAAGAACATACAACGAGAATAGACAAAGAAATCAATCCGTAGTAAATTCTTAATAAAGATTAGGCAAGAATAACGTTGCTATTATCTCCCAATAGAAGTAAAATCAAGAACAGTATATAAACCTGGCCTTTGTGTTCAACATGTTTAGTTTCGTAAAATCCTTTACGAATGATCTGGAGAATGCAAATCAAAATTTTAGCGGAAATCGAAAAATGATTAATCAGTAAACCGATCAGATTTTCAAGAAAGAGTGAAAAACCTCTCCAGCTTTTTTCGCGGCATCAATGGCGGCAGCTAAGAACTGATCTAGAGAATCTACATCAAATGTCGCTTAAATCAATAAAAGAGAAATCGAAAGAAAGCAAAGATTCAGTAAGAAGAGATTGAAACTGTAATTTACCATTGTCTGCCATTGTTCGATGAATGGAAGTTGAGCGAAGACGAAAAGAGTAATGCGTCGATTCTGAGAAGATGACAAAAGATAAAAGAAAATGAAAAAAGTTACGGTTATATTGTGCGGTTGGGCAGAGAGCGAATATTCGAGGAATCTAATTGCTCGTAAGTTCTCTTTTACGGGTCGGGTTTAATTTAATTGGGTTTGGACCTGAAATATTTGGGCTATTTCTGAATCAGTATGGGCCAGACTCCTTGCTTCTATTTTCTTTGGTTTTAAATGTGGATATTATTTTAAAAATAATATTAGAAGTGTATTTACGTTTTTTTTCCCACCGGAAAGATTCATATTAAAACAAAAGATTTAATAACGACGAATATTAAAGTCCTCAATTTCTGATTATCTAAACTCAAAAATTTAGGAGTCAAAACTTAAGCTTTCGACTATCTAAACATAGAAATTCATGAGTCAAAATCCAAAACATTAGGAGCCAAAACATACAAAGCTAATCTTGAAACATCTATGCTAAATTGAAAAATAAAACCAACTTAGATCGCTATACACGATCAAATCTTCGAACCAAAAGCTATTACAAAAAAAGACGCAACGCAAAAATGATCTGTCGATCTTTAGAAACTTGATGAACTTGTCCTCTCTTGGAATAAGTAGACTTCTAGAAAAAAAAACTCGTGCACTTTGAAAGAATGGCTAAACAAGACCTCTGAAGAAGATTATTGAACTCATTACAAACGTCAGGGCTAGAAGAGTCGTCTTGAAGCGATCATAAAATCGGTAAAGAGAAGGCACGAACTAGTCAGACCTCATCCAAATTCGAGGGTTTAATTTTGTGGAAAAAACCTAAAAGCCGTCTAAATGACTCATCACAAAAGATAAAAGAAACCAGTATATTTACCATTGGTATCTTTTATAAAACAATTATTTCTTAATTCATTTTTAAACTATCATTAAAAATTAGTGATTAACACGGAAGAAAAACCAAGAAGATGTAACTTGTGAGAACAACTATCCATCATAATTCATAAATTAAGACAGAATGTGATGTTGAAATGCTGATAACAAAAGTGTTAATTTTCATTAACGTTAATAGTAAAATCGTGTGCTAATAAAATTAAACTATTTTAGTGTTAACATTTTGAATAAATATTATTTTTATACCTTTTTATGTGCAATGTATCAAAAATGACTCATCTCTATGTGTCTTTCATCTTTTGCTATCTTTTCCTTCATATTACATCAAATACTAATACATGTTCACCAGCATCATGCACGAATATAATTAAAATAAAAAAATTAAACAACTTATATCACATAAAAAAATAGAAAGAGAAGTTCCTTCTAATACCATAAAAAAAGTTTAAATTTCAAAAATAACAAATACTCCCAAAAATTCAAAAAATAAAGCACATTTTCTAATATTCTAAAAATATCACACACATAAAAACTGAATTTTAAGAGTTTATAATTTAAAATTTTGGGTTTGAATTCACTAAATAGAGTTTAAAATTTAGTTTTAACTTTTAAGGGGTAGGGTTTGGTTTGATGTTTTAGGCTTTATATTATAAATTTTAAAGCTATTTTAAATTTGTGGTATTTTTTAAAAAAATTATAGTATTTTTGAAACTTTAGAGAATTTGTGGTAGTTTTAGAATATATATAATTTTGTGGTATTTTTGAAAATTTCATAAAAATGAATATAAAAAAGATTTATTCGTTGATTATATTTCACTAAGGTGCTTAGTCGAATTATTTAAGTAATAAGGTTTTTGATATTACGTATATATTTCATTTGTTCTGTGTTAACTATTGTTTAAAGTTACTTTATAATACTGATTAAAAATTTATGTTTTACATATAATCATCATTACGTTTTTTAAACCTTCTCATAAAAATAATTACTGCAATTATTCTACTATAAAAAACCTAAACTCATTTAATTTTCATTAAAAACTTAAATAAACAGTTAACTTTTTTAAAAAACTTTTAAAATACCGTTAAAACTAAAAAGAGGAATTATTAAATTTTTATATTTTTTTGTAAAAAAAATAGATAAAATAGATTTATATTCATACATCGATACACGTGTGAATATTTAGTTATTAACGTATATGTATAAAATACATTCATAAGTCTCTTCCTCGTCATCTTCACCATTTTATTTTCATGACTATCAAAAGAATCTTCTTTCTCTTCTTTCTCTCTCTTCTCTCTCCAGCTCTAAGCTATGATTCCGCCTCAAGTCTTAACTCACTCTCTCACGGAATGCTTAAGTCAGCAAAAGATCCTAAATTCTTCAAATGGATGAAAGGAATCAGAAGAAAGATCCATGAGAATCCAGAAATTGGATTTCAAGAATTCAAAACGAGTCAACTCGTTAGAGACGAGCTTGACTCACTTGGAGTTAAATATAAATGGCCTGTAGCTAAAACTGGTGTTGTAGCTTGGATTGGATCCGGTTCTAAACCGGTTTTTGGACTTAGAGCTGATATGGATGCACTTCCTTTACAGGTTTGAAAATCGAAATTTAGTTTTTATAAAGTTTCGATTTTTACTAATGAATTTGAAGAATTAATGTGATTAAGGAATTAGTAGAATGGGAATCGAAAAGTAAAGTAGATGGAAAGATGCATGCTTGTGGTCATGATACTCATGTTGCTATGCTTCTTGGAGCAGCTAAGCTACTTCAATCAAGAAAACACTTGATCAAGGTCTCTCTCTATACACAATAGATCATGTGTTTGATTTGTTATGAAGTGGGTTAGTGTGTTTTCAGATCCTGATCTTTGTGTGTAAAGTTGGGTTTTCGGGTATTCTGTTCGGTTTGGGATAGGGACTATCCGGTTTCGGTTCTTTCGGTTCCCAAATTCTAATATCCAATGGATACTTTTCTAAAATTCGGTTTGTTCCGGTTCGGTTCTTTTTGGTTCCGGTTCGGTTCTATGTTAAAAGAACCGGGAAATACACGAAATTTTTGGTTATAAGTTGGTTCCGGGTGTTATAGACATGAAATACCAAAAAATACCCGAAATTTTCGGTTCTAGATCGGTTCCTGGTATTTCAAGATCCGAAATACAAAAAAATACCCGAAAAGAAACTATAATACCCGAAATAGTTTAAGATTTAATTACCCATAAATACCCGAAAATACAAAAATCACCTAAAGAAAAATAAAAGTTACCCTAAGAAAAACTAAAATACTCTAAATATATATTATGTATATATATGTTCGGGTATTCGGTTCTACCCATCGGTTCTCGGTTCGGTTCCGGTTCCTACCCGATACTCATGGTTTTTCATCTCATGAACAATCGGGTATTTTGGGAGGAACTGGAACCGTTTTTTTCGATTCTTTGGTTCTGGTTTTTCGGTTCCGGTTTTTTTGCCTGGCCCTATTTGTGTGTATGTGTTTGATTGATTTAGTTAGGACTAGGCATTTGGATATTTGGTTTGGTTTGGTTCTTTTGTATATCGGGTAATTTGGATATAGAAGTTTAAGGTCCATAGGGACCAAATTTTTTTCGTTTCGGTTCGGTTCGGGTAGATCCCGGTTCGGTTCTGATGATACTTTTAGGAACCATTAAAGAACCAAAACATATTTGGATCCTGATTGGATCGAATAAATGTATCCAAGCTATCCAAAATAACCGAAGTATCCAAACTACTCGAATAAAAAGTTAAAGATACATAATAAATATTGATAATAATAAAATATATTATTATATATTAAAAGACATGTTCGGTTATTTGGATATTCGTTCGGTTCACAGATAGGAACCGAACCGAGAACCATATATAATTTATAAAAGATCCAATCGGATAGTCAAGTATCTAGAACAAAACCAAATCTTATTTTTCGGTTCGGTTTGGTTCTTTTGGTTCCGGTTAATTTGACCAGTCCTAGATTTAGTATATGCCCTGCAATCAAAATGTCAACTTTTTATATGGGCTATATCCTGATTTGTTCAATTTTGAGTTTTTGAATGTTAGTCAACTCTCAACAGACCAGAATCTAATATGTTTCTTGAATGAAACACATTTTGTTGTTTTTGTTTATTTTGTAAAAAGGGGACTGTGAAACTTGTGTTTCAACCAGGAGAAGAAGGTTATGCAGGTGCATATGAAATGCTAAAAGACGAGATTCTAGACGATTTAGATGGGATTCTTAGCGTACATGTCTTCCCATCGATCCCATCAGGTGGTATCGGCTCTAGGCCAGGAGTTGTTCTCGCAGGTGCAGGAACGTTTTCAGTCACGGTTCACGGACAAGGTAGTCATGCAGCTACACCACATTTGTCTAAAGACACGGTTCTTGCAGCTTCTTCTGCTGTTGTTGCATTACAACAGATTGTTTCGCGGGAAATGGATCCACTTGAAGCTGGTGTAAGTTCTTTTTCTACACATTATATTTGTTGAATCAGACTATTGATAAGTTTATAAGCGGAAATCGGTTTTTAAATGTTTCTTAGGTGGTTACGGTCGGTTACATTGAAGGAGGTCATGCTCAAAATGTAATACCACAAACTACTAAATTCGGAGGAACTTTTAGAAGTTTAAGTAACGATGGTCTTCTATTTATTCAAAGACGAATCAAAGAGGTACATCTCATTCTTCTCCAGAATCACCTAAAATTTGAAAAGACTAGAGAAATACTAGAAATAACTTCGAAGCACGAGAAATCTAAACATAAATAAATGTCTATGAAAACATGGTATCCGAAATTCCGAATTATATCATTAGATTTGTTTGTCACTAAGGTGAACTTATAGTTAAATTTATGTTGTTCATTTGGATTAAACTATGTTTAGGTTCTGTTCTCGATCCTTTTTACGACTAGGTTTTCGAGTATTCAGTTCGGTTTTGGTTCGGAACCGTTCAGTTTTGATTTTTCAGATCCTAAATTTTAATATCCGGTCGCTACTTTTCAAATTTTCGGGTTCTTGTCGGTTCCGGGTCGGTTCGATTCTATGTAAAAGGAATCGGAATTCAACCGAAATTTCCCGTTCTTAAATTGTTTCGGTATTTCAGACACGAACTATAAAAAAAAATACCCAATACAACAAAAATTTACCTGAAAAAAATAAAAACACCCGAAATAGTTTAAAAACTCGTTTTGTAAATGACCTTATAAGAAATAACTTTATAAAAAATCTTATACAAAAACTTTATATAGAATAAGTATAAGATCTTATAAAGTATATATATATATATATATATATATATATATGTTCGGATATTCCCTTTGGTTCTCGGGTAGGAACCTAAACCAATACTCATCTTAGGAACCATTGGATAATTAGGGTTAAACTGGAACCGACCTAGAACCATTTTTTTTCGGTTCTTCGGTTTCGATTTTTTTCCCAGCCTATTCCTTTTCATTACGTTTCTTTGATGATAATGATGTAGATTTCAGAGGCACAAGCATTGGTCTACAGATGCAAAGCGGAAGTAAATTTCGAAGAAAAGATGCCATCACTGCACCCGGTAATGAACAATGATGAGGAGTTATATGAACACGGAAAAGAAGTAGTCGAAGCGATGATCGGAAAAGATAACTTCTTCGATTTTCCGGTGACAATGGGAGGAGAGGATTTCAGCTTCTTTACTCAAAAGACAAAGGCTGCGATTTTCGTGCTCGGGATAAAGAATGAGACGATAGGCGCGGGTAAGCCGCTTCATTCTCCATACTTCTTTGTTGATGAAGAAGCTCTTCCTCTTGGAGCTGCTCTTCATGCAGCTATGGCAGTTTCTTATTTGGATAAAAATGGTCATGGACTTGAATATGAAGTTAAGAGTGAGTTATAGAAAGTGGCGGATGATGAATTAGCATTTGTTAATTTGGTACAATGGATTGAACTTTTATTTTTAGGTGGTATTAGATTAGGTTGGAATGGGGAAAAAAATGTAATTTGATGATTTCATTTTAAGGATGGAATTTTTAAATAAAACCTCAAATTGAACAAACATTAACTTAAATGCGATTAATCATTAAAGAATCATTTAGTAAAGTTTATTTTCGTTTCGGTTTGGGTGTTATACATAACCGGTTTTTTTTGGTAAAAGTTTTTCAATTAAAGGCTTATAATAGTGCAGATCTATCTCAGTCCAGACTTAGAACACTGCCAAAAACCCAAAACCCCGAAATGGGCTGCCAAGGCCCATTATATGGCCCGAACCACTTCGAAAACCCTAGCAGCCGAATCAGAAAGAGAACCCAACCAATTCGACGCCACCGTTAAACTGCGAATATCCACCGGAACAGGAACCTCTGGTGGCCCGGCGACGTCTCCAAAGAAGTGGTGACACAGGATCGTCACCGCTTCTCACACAAAAACCAAAAAGAAAAAAGAGAAGAAAGAAACAGAGTCTTCGCAAATCCCTCTGACGACGCCGGAAAATCGAGCTAGGTTTCCGGTGAGAGGAGGACGGATCCGGCTTCGGCGTAGAAGGGGAGGGAAGGAGGATCTAGCATCGGCCGCTGTCCTCACATAACCGACTCAGATCCGATTAACCTAACCCACCGAGAGGACAGATCTCTCTCACCTTGAGGTCTCAACCTCTTTTGCCGCCAGTCCTCCGCGATGCAAGCTGCTTACAGATAATTAGCAAAAATATATCATGATTAATTTTTTTTAATCTCATTTTAATTGATTATATTGTAACTAAGAATTCTGATGAATTATATATATATATATATATAAATATAAATATATATAAATATAAATATTTAAGTACATGATATAGATAAACAAAATGATATAAGACTTGTTCGTTTTTGTATATAGATGTTTCACGTTTAAATTTATTTGGTCATTTGAGTGAAAGAAAGAAAAAAAAAGAATTATTTGGTCATTTCAAAATTAATATCAGGCATTATATGGATATAAATTTAAAATATCTAAATATTTGATATGTTAAAAAATGTAAGTTTGGATTCAACATTCAACATCTCGTATGCGAGAAAGTAAAATTAGTTACAAACTCGAAAACATGTTTTACCAACAAAAAATACAAAACCTCGTTTTTTCGCCAAAAACCAAAAACTTCGTTTTGCCACCAAAAACGCATTTTTACTAAAAAACCATAAAAACGTTTTTCGTTCAATAATGCAAAAAATAATAAAATCATTTTTCTGTGAAAACCCGAAAAAATGTTTTTCGCCAAAAAGAACGCATAACACGTTTTCCCCAAAACGTGTTTTCCTACTAAAAACTTAGAAATGATTTTTCCTTTTAAAAATATTTTATGGGTTTTCGCCAAAACACATTTCCGTGTTTTTGGCGAGAAAACTAGCTTTTTGCGTTTTTTTCCGAAAAACTATTATTATTATTTTTGAAAAAATGTATTTAAATATTTTTTTATAAACTCGAAAACGAGAAAAACTGCATCTAAAACAATATGTCGATACCAAATATATATACAAAAACGAATAACATTTAGATGCAATATAAATAAACGGGGCTGTAATCAAATTCAAAAACTTAATTAAAATGTACAAACCAAAGGTTTTGAACAATTAATATCTTTTCGTTTTCAAGCATTTTTTATTTTATTTCTGTCAATGTTTTCAAGCATATAACTATCAACAAATAGTTGTTGTTGACTATCTATATCTATTCCTATCAAAGTTGATTAAAATACATTCAAATTAAGAAAATGTCAATGGTTCGAACTTTTTTTTTTTCCGGCGGGTACGATTATTATTGTTTAGACAGGAAATCACAGAAGGTTTTTACATTATTATATATCAAAATAATAAAAACGGTGGCACATAAATTTAATTTTTGTCAACGGTAGATAAGACACAAATCATAAATTTGTTTGATTTTTTGTCACACTCAACCTAAAAAAAACATTAAAAAACAACACTATAACAAACGCCTGCGGTATAATTACTCCAGTCATTTTAATAACACCAAATAAATGATACTTTTTCCGTTTTATAATATATTCCTTTCTTTCAAAAATATAAACTGTTTTGGTTAAAAATTCACATATTAAAAAATTATGTTTTTATATTTAATTTTTTATATATATTATATATTAAAAATATTTGACCAATCAATAAAAAATGATATTTTATTATTGGATGTAAATTATTTAATAGCTTTAAAATTTGCATAAAATACAAAAACATCTTATATTTAAAAACATAAATAATTTTTTAAAGCATCTTATATAATAGAATGGAGGGAGTAAATTTTTTAGAATATAACATTCATTGTATTATTTAAAATATTTTGATCAATTTTACTATTGACTACAAAATATTTAATAAAATTAGATTTGATGTTTTAGAAAAAAATTGTTTCAAATTAAAAATTAATGTTTTCAGTTTTTAATGTAAAATTTATCTTATTTTTTATATTTTATGACCGTTTATATTCTGATTATTGAATTATAATTGGTTAGTTGATTTGTTTTGAATAAAATTTGTAATTTAAAGAATCGAAAATTAAATGATTTAAAATTTTTTGGGTAAAAGATCTTAAACATGAAACGAAGGATATATATAAAAATTATGATAATATATTATATTTTGATATAAAAATAAAATTTGTAAACATCTTAACCAGATCAGAGATGGAACATGGTCACTCATATATCGAATGTATTTTTTATTTTTATATTTTGAATTATTAGATCAGTATGATGTTGTCCATTAGGGCTGAACATTCAGTTAATTCGGTTTATTCGGTTCGATTTGTTTGGAGTCTTTTTGGTTGAGTTGAACCGAACTAAAATTCGGTTGGGCATTCGGCATTCGGTTTATTCGGTTTGATTTTTCGTTTTTGAAATTCGGTTTGTTCGGTTCGAAAATTTTAATTTCAGTTAAATTTTTTGATTTTTTTTGTTTTTTTCGGATTTTTCAGTTTATTTTAACAAGTTTGGTTCGGATCGGTTCGGATCAAGATGTCCAAGCCTATTGTCCACACATATGGATGTGACAAAAATAAACATTTTTATATCATAAAACAAGTGGAAATATCATTAATGTAAGGCTAATGACTTAGTTGACTACATGTAATCGTTACAATTAGTCATTTTATTGTTTTTTCAAGTAACAAGCTGTCACATTTAATACATAAGATTCTCTTAAAACTTTATAGTCAAAAAAGAAATTTTCCAATTAGTAACTTTTTCTTTTATACCTTTTCATCTGCAAAATTATATGCTACTCCCTCCGATTTAAATTAGATGTCGTTTTAGGATTAGTTTTTTGTTTTAAAATAGATGTCGTTCTCGGATTTCAATGGAAAAATTAAATGTTGTTTGACATTTAGACCAATAGGATAATGTAATGTTTTTTTCTATTGGTTGGTTTAGTTATGTTTAATGATGTTTTTGTGGAAAAAAGAGATTTATTAATCCGAGTGCAAAATTCTAAAACGACATCTATTTCAAATCGGAGGGAGTATTACTACTTTCTCTCTCTTAGCCGGCTTCAAAGTAAGAGAGAGAAACAAAGAACTGAAATTCATGTAAAAAGTCTCAATCTTTAACGCGTAAACCAAAAAATCACAAAAACCCAAATCAAAATTCGATAAATATTTCAATTTAGGTCTCTCTATCTTCGAAGAAATTGTTCAAAATTTCGAAGAAGATGAAGTACAAGACCAAGTTAATAAGTCTCTCTATCTTCTTCTTCTTGATTATCTCAACGGTGACTTCAGATCTAGCTTCTGATCGGAGAGTTTTAATCGCTCTTCGTAACAATATTCGTGGTCGTACATTACTATGGAGTATAACTTCTTCTTCTCCATGTAATTGGCATGGAGTTCATTGTGAATCGGGTCGTGTTACGGAGCTTCGATTACCCGGAGCTGGTTTAATCGGTTCATTACAAACCGGTTTAATCGGAAATTTAACTGAGCTTCGTACCGTTTCATTACGGTTTAATTCTCTTTCTGGTTCAATTCCTTCAGATTTCTCAAACTTAATTCTTCTTCGTTATTTATATCTTCAAGGTAATGAATTTTCCGGTGAGATTCCGTCGTTTCTTTTCACATTACCGAATTTAATCAGAGTCAATTTAGGAGAGAATCAATTAACGGGTCGGATTCCTGATACGGTTAATAATTCGACCCGTTTAGCTACACTTTATTTAGAGAAGAATCGACTTACTGGTTTGATTCCTGAGATTACAATTCCTCTTCAACAATTCAATGTTTCTTCAAATCAATTAACCGGAAAGATTCCGAATTCGTTATCGAATTGGTCTAAAACTGCTTTTGAAGGGAATTCTCTTTGTGGTAAACCATTAAACCCTTGCGACAACGACACAGAAAGCCCTAATTCGCCTCCATTTGAAAAGGATGATGATAACAAATTATCCGCCGGAGCTATTGCCGGAATTGTAATCGGATGTGTTGTTGGTTTGATTCTGCTTCTTGTGATTCTGATTTGTCTCTGTAAAAAGAAGAAGAAAGAAGAGAATAATCCTCCAAGAAACATCGAAGCTCCAGTCGTCGCTCCGACCTCCGCCGCTGCTATACCGAAAGAAACGTCGTCTAACGTCACACCAGCGAAACCTCCGACGTCAGAGAGCAGTTTAGTGAGTAAAGATTTAACCTTTTTCGTTAAATCTTTTGGAGAATTCAATTTAGATGGATTATTGAAAGCTTCAGCTGAAGTTCTTGGGAAAGGAACAGTTGGTTCTTCATATAAAGCAAGTTTTGATCATGGATTAATAGTTGCTGTGAAACGATTAAGAGATGTTATTGTTCCTGAGAAAGAATTTAGAGAGAGATTACAAGTTTTGGGAGCAATGAGTCACTCAAATCTTGTGACTTTAATCGCTTATTATTTCAGCCGAGACGAAAAGCTTCTTGTCTTTGAATACATGTCTAGAGGAAGCTTGTCTGCGTTATTACATGGTAAATTTGATCTTTCTAAAGTTCTTTAATTTAGCTAATGATAGAGATTATGATGTTGATTGAGTTTTGTTTGGTTCGATTTGAGGTTCTTAATAGAGCTAGGCTTTCGGTTATTCGGTTCGGTTCGGAAACTAATAGTTTTGGCTTTTCGGTTCTTGAATTTTAATACCCAATCGATCCTTTTCAAAATTTCGGTTCGGTTTTCGGGTCGGTTTGGTTCTATGTTTGAGGAACCGAAAATTAACCGAATTTTTCGGTTCTGAATCGGTTCCAGGTATATCAGATCTGAATTTAAAACAAACAAGATACCTGTTAAGGATTAAAGTACCCAATAAAACGAAAAAGTACCAAATAATAAAAATTTTCAAGTGACTAAACCTAACCCGAAATATAAATGTATACATATATGTTCAGGTATTTGGTTATACCCATCGGTTGTCGGTTCGGTTCCGGTTCCTACCCGATAACCATGGTTCTTCATCTCATGAACTATCGGGTAATTTGGTTGGAACTAGAACCGTTTTCTCTTTCGGTTTCGGTGTTTTTGTCCAGTCCTAGTTGTTAGTTAGTTAATCTTATGTTATTTTTTCGAGCTTTGTTTTTGAGATCCTTTAATGGATGATTCATTTACAGGGAACGTAGGAAGCGGAAGGACTCCATTGAACTGGGAGACACGAGCCAGTATTGCATTAGGAGCTGCTAAAGCGATTAGTTACTTACATTCGCGCGATTCGACAACTTCTCATGGAAACATTAAGTCCTCAAACATACTCTTGTCTGAATCCTATGAAGCTAAAGTCTCTGATTATGGTCTAGCTCCTATCATTAGCTCAACATCTGCACCTAACCGAATCGATGGCTATCGTGCTCCTGAAGTCACCGATGCTCGCAAAATCTCCCAAAAAGCCGATGTCTACAGCTTTGGTGTCTTAATCCTTGAATTACTCACAGGTAATCTCAAACATTGGCAAACTTCTGACTTCTGCATATGTTCATTTGTATCTAAAACGTCTCAAAGCATCTTATTCTTTCCCAAATTCACCTAAAATCTGAAAAGACTCGTACTAGCACACAGTTTTGCTCTATAAAATACTTTAAACTATATAGTATAACCGCGTTAAAATCGAATATATTATATCCAACTGTCATTTCCGCGATTTGATTCGGTTTAACATGGTTTATGTCGCAGGGAAATCGCCGACGCATCAACAAATGAATGAAGAAGGTGTAGATTTGCCAAGATGGGTACAATCAGTTACTGATCAACAAACAACATCTGATGTATTTGATCCTGAACTTACAAGGTACCAAACCGAAGGCAATGAGAACATGATTCGGCTTTTAAAGATCGGTATAAGTTGTACCGCGCAATATCCTGATAGTCGGCCTTCAATGGCCGAGGTAACTAAACTCATTGAAGAGGTTTCTCATCCATAAGGCTCCATTAAAAAAATGCAGTGTGCTACTGATTTTTTTTATCTTAGGAGTGTTATATTTGAAAATTGTTTTGGGGGTTAGAGTTTGTATTGTCTTGAATACTCCCCATTTCTTAATTTGATCTTTGTTTCTAGTTTGATTCTTGATCCTCAAATTGAGATGAGACCTTGAAGATATCTTTTTCTTTTTTCTTTTCTTTTTCTATTTTTCTTAATTTTAAGTTTCGTAAATGTTTATATAACTAATGATTTTCCTATATTTTTTTTGTATAAATATATGATTGGGGGTTGTGTGTGAATAATTTTTTGTATTTTGTTTTCTTGGTTTCACATCTTATAGACTTTTATCACTAGTCCGGCCAAAAACATTGTCAATACCAAAATATTGTTTTCTTGCCGTCCATTATATTGAGCTAGTTGTATTCTTTGAAAGGGAAATGAATTTAATAAGGAGCAAGTAGCCTAGTGGTGTGCCGCATCTACTGCCTAGTTACCAGACCAGGGATCGAACTGGTAGCTCGCATAGCGAGTGATTTTTTTCCTATTTATGGAGTTTGGGTTACTGGGCCGGCCTGTTGTGGTTCAGATATCAATGTGACAAAAAAAAAAAAACCAAAATTTGATAAATTATTAATAAACAAAATAATATCGAGAAATTCTTTAAAATACAATTAAAGGAAGTTCAAATTCCGAAAATACTACACATTTTCAAAAATTCAAAAATATATGACTTAAAATTTTTTCCTCCAAAATTAGCAGAAACATAAAAAGTGAATTTTATGGATTTATAATTTAAATATTTGAGTTTGGGTTCACTTAATAGATTTTGGGGTTTAGTTTTGAAGGGGTAAGGTTATGTTTTAGGGGATCAGGATTTAAATTTTAAGTTTTAAAACTATTTAAATTTGTGAAACTTTTGGAACAAAAACAATTTTGTGGTATTTTTGAACAAATTAAAAATATATGATATTTTTGGAATACACTCATTTTTGTGTTATTTTTGAAAATATCCCAATTCCCAACAATATTCCTCTTAAAAATCTATTGCTTATTTTTTTGTATTTTCCTACTAAAAATACCTATATGTATATAAAATTATATTTGGATTTTCATATATTTATTCAGGTTCTGGTTCATTTTAGATATTTTTAAAAAAAAATCATTTGGATTATTAGAAAATGTGGTTAGATTTTGGTTCCAACTTGTTGGATTCAAGTTTTAGTAAAATGTCCAACCTTAAATAGTCAGATATCTCCATGGTCTTATTCACATCAATACCTACCTCTAATTAAAACCAAGTCAACGACCAAAATCAGAATGAATATGATCCCACAGTTGACTGATAGATATTTTATAATTAAATTTAATTTTAAAGTTTTTATAATGGGAAGTTGGTAACAAGTAACAAGACTCCACTAGGAAAGGAAAAAAAAACAAAATAAATATAATTATAATGAAATCAAACTCTGTCATGAATCATGTTTGCACAATTTGAATATACAGTTGGGTGGATAAGTAGCAATAACTAAAAGCAAGTTGACTATAGTTTTGTTTTTATTATTTATTGCTACATGTTTTTGATAATGAAACCCATTTCATAAAACATGTAACATCACATATTCTAGAGTTTCAAGAAATGAAAAAGCTCTATATTTTTGGCTTAATCATTTTATTGTTGGGAAAAAATATTTTTGTTTTAGCTAAATTTCTAATAATACAATTACACGTCTTTATTTTTGACCAAATCAAATATGTGTTTGTAAACTCTATTCCTTTCATATTTTTTATTTGTATTATCTTTGTCTCTCGATCGGTCTTATGTCTTTTGATGTTCGGATTTTTGTCTCTTAAAATTTCGAATTACGAAGGTCGAAATTTGCGAACTTAGTTGTGTTTTTTTATTTATGTAAACTCTATCGGTTATTATAAATAAAAGACGACAAAAAATCATATTTTCTGTATAGATATAGAGCTAAGGCGATATGGATAGATGAATAGTTGCTAGTAAAAAATTTACAACAACTAAAGATTTATTGGATTATATATTAAAATATCAAGAAAAGGAAAAATATGAAATTGTTATCTCTTAAATATTATGGACAACTAGTTAGCATATAATATATATTTAAAATTATTATATGGGCATTTAAACCGAACCGAATTTAGTTTGGTTAATTCGGTTTAGTTTTGTATATTTTTTTAGTTCATTTCGGCGAGCTTTTTTATTTTAGTTTGATTTTCGGTTCGGTTTGATTCGGTTCGGCGATACTTTTTTTTTTACTAAATTAACCGAACCGAATCGATCAAAACCGAAATTGCTAAAATTAACAAAATAAATCGGAAAACCAGAAAAATTGAAGATTAGTTTTAAAAAATAACCGAAATTCATATTTTCGAACAAGAAAACCGAAATTCAAAAATAAAAACAAAACAAACCGAGTGTCGAACCGAACCAAAGTTTTATTTAGTTCAATACGGTAAAAAAAACCAAAAAATAAAAAATCGAAAACACAACGCTCACCTCTAGTTCTACCATCTTTATCTAACAAATTTGTTTGTTTGTCAATAGCATTGTACCAAATACTAAACATATGGGCCTCAATTATACTTTAAATGGGCTATGATAAATGGGCCGGACTCAATCATATACCATTTGAAGTCCAAAATACAAGTTACATAACAAAGAGTGAAGACAACTCAAATAGAAATTCTACAAAATAGATGAGTGATAAAATATAAAAATATTATCATATCTTTTTAAAAAAGGACAAAAAATTTAAGGACATTTTGGACGGCCTTCTTTAGTTTTCCAATTGTTGTAACAAGGACAATATTGTTTGTTGCCGTAAGTACCAGAAGGAACACAAAGACATTTGTTGCAACACTTTAAGCAAAAGAACATACATGGCTTCTTGTGTGATGTTGCTGAACATCTGTAGTTACATTTTGGTTTGCATTCTACAAAATATAATACAATTAGATTTATAAAATTTGCTATGCTAGTTCATGCTTATAAATTATATATTACTTTAATTAAGAACGTATAATTATATAAAACTACATGAGTTTTGTGTTGCAATACCTTGGGGATGGAGTTTGCCACCACCAGAAGCCTGCAAAAAAGAAAAAAGAATAATTAATTTCAGAAATATCCACATTACAAAAAGTTCCAAAATATTATAAAAATAATTTCGTTAAAAATATCACAAATTTAAAATAACTTTAAAATTTATAATTTAAATCATAAAGCTCCAAAATCAAATTCTACCCGTTCAAAACTAAACCTTAAACTCTATTTAGTGAACTCAAACCAAAATTTTTAAATTCTAAACTCTAAAAATTCACTTTTTTTATATCTGTGGTATTTTTTAAAACATTTAGGAGTATGTGAGATTTTTGTAACTTTTGGAAGTGTGTCGTATTTTTATAATTTAAACTTCTTTTGATGGTATTTAAAAGAAATTTATCAAACAAAAAGAGTATGATTATATAAATATATATTCTTAGAAAACTATAGATTATAAAATTTAATAGAGTTTATATATTTCAGACCATTAGCATAATGTTTATATTCCAAAAATATTTATATTCCAAAAATATCACACATTCTCGAAAATTTCAAAACTATCACAAAAATGTTTTTGTGATAAAAGTACTACAAATTTAAAATAGTTTTAAAATTTATAATTTAAATTATAAAACTCCAAATCAAACCTTATTCTCTTCAAAACTAAACGCTAAACTCTATTTAGTGAACCTAATCTAAAAATTTTAATTGCAAACTCTAAAAATTCACTTTTTTATGTTTGTGGTATTTTTTGAGACATTTAGAAATGTGTGAGATTTTTGAAACTTTTAGGAGTGTGTCATATTTTAAAATTTTAAACTTCTTTTTATGGTATTTAAAAAGAATTCCTATAGAAAAAAGAGTATCATTATATAAATATATATTCTTAGAAAACTAGTAAATTGCAAAATTTAATAGAGTATATATACTTCAGACCATTAGCATATTTTTTATTATTATTGTGTGGGTTATTCGAACAAATCCGATTAACTATATATATAAAAACATATGCATATGTTAGTAATTTTGAGATAAGTTTAGAATAATCCACTAATTTGTAAATTATTAGCATTATTATGTAAAGATAAATTTTTTTTTTTTTTTTTCATGATTTTTATGAACATACCTGAACAAGGTTGGAGGCTAACACTAGAAAGATAATAGCCAAAGAGAAAATAACATTTCTGAGATAGTTGGCCATTTTTAAAAAAAAAAAAATATATATATATAATTTCGAATGAATGATTTATACAAGAAAGACTAAGCATGGTAAGAGATATTTATAGAAAAAATAATTAGTGGGAATTTTGTAATAGTGAAATTGTGCTTATACCAATTTTCATGCCGTAATTATAGGAAAGATAGTATTACTGTACTAATTATGATTAGTAAATCACGGTATATTTGTCTCTTTTATTCATTAGATAATCTAAAAACTTATTACTAGTATTTTTTTTTATCTATTTTAGTGTTTATGTCTTTATGAGTTTCTATAATTTTATGGAGTACTAATTTACTTTTTTTTCAAAGATGTCTTTTTTTTTTTTAAACAAAAAGATGTCTTTTGCTCATATATATATATATATATATATATATATTAAAAAGATAATTAGGGTTCTTTGAAAGGTTATGAAAGTTTATATTTTATGATTTTATGTAAATTACCAATCAAAATTTGTAGGAGTGGACATTCGATTTATTTGTTTTTGCGGTTTTTTTGGCCGAATTAAACTAAACAAAGGTTCGGTTCGGTTAAGTTCGACATTCGGTTTATTTGGTCCAGTTTTTTCGTTTTTGAAATCTTAATCTGGTTAAATTTTCGGTTTCTTTCGATTTTTCAGTTTTTTCATTTAATTTTAACAAGTTCGGTTCAGTTCGGTTAATTTAATAAAAAATTGTTGTCGAACCGAACCAAAAATCGAATTAAAATAAAAATGTGTCGAACTGAATATAAATAACCGAATAAATCTAACCGAACTAAATTTAATTCGATTATGTTCGATTTATTCGGTTTGATCTAAATAAACATCCCTAAAAATTTGTATGTAAATTGTGAAGTGCATATAAAAGAACTAAAGTCAATAATTGTAAATACAAGGCGAAAAATGCGGAGAAGTTAAAGCTAATGATTATGTATAATATTTAATTTTACTGCATGTGATATTTGTGGGCCTTGTTATTATATTTTTTCATATTATTTAATTTTTTTTCAACAAAATTACCTGATTGGGAAAGAAATATTATATTAGGGAATAAATTAAAAATTATATACTACCAACACACCTTCTAAAATTCATAAAATTTTCCACATAGGCCCTATAAAATGGGCTAACCCAATTATAATGTGGGCTTAAAACTTCTTTTGTTTATATTTTTAAAGCCTACGAAACGTTTTACCACCTTATAAGATTAACATGGTAATAAAATAATTAAAAGTCAAACTACTTCAAAAGGAAAATGATCAAAATAGCAGTAAATTTAATTTAGTTATTTTTTAATATATAATTCAGATACTATAAGAAAAAGTTTGTTAAGTTATTAATAAACCAATTTTAAGTTTTACCATAATTATAATCTTTGGTCAAAATTAAAGTTTATTTATCTACCAAAGTGAAAACAATTGTAAATTTTTTTTGTCTTCTTTATTATTAATAAAACTTGAAAATTTGTAAAAACAATAAAACCATCAAACACAACATAACAGTCTAAAAATTTTAACCGACATAACTCAAAATTTTAATAATTAAGATCCGGAAATTTTAACTATCGGAACTTGCAATTTCAAGAATCAAAATCTAAAATCACGGGAGAATTGTGAATTTGAAGAGTCAAAATATTTTCATGACGGTAAAGGTAAAATTATTAATCACTGTAAGAATTAGGGCTGAGAATATAAACTAAACCAAATTTTCCGAACCGAATCAAGGTTTTTCGAACCGAACTGAACCGAATTATCTTTCAATAACCGATCAGCAAAAAAATATCAAATTCGGTAACCGAACCGAATCGAACCGAACTGATAAACCAAAAATAATCGAATAAACAAAAAAACGAACCGAATAAACAAAAAAACCACCAAAATTTAACCGAATAAACATAACTTCAAAACAAAAACCCAAACCAAATAAACCGATTTCCAAACCAAACCGAACCAAAATTTTATTCGATTTAATTCGGCATAAAATCCAAAACCGAAAATCGAAAACCGAAAATACTGACCCGAACCGATTGAACTTTAGTAAGAATATTGTTAAACACGTTTTAAAACCACTTAAAATAAATTTGTTTAAATTAATAAGTAAATAATTAATTAATTATGAGGTATATATATATGTATATCTGTACGTATCTACGTGTAGGTATAGAGTATAGATCCTGGGTGGATAATTCATATATCTGGCTCGTGTTCTTTGTGTATCACGAGAAACAAAAAACGAGGATCGAGAAACGAACTAGACCAACGCCCAGATTCTCTTTGTATCCTAAGGAAAGAGAAAGTAATCGCGTTCTGGATTTTAGAGGAACTAGGGTTTTCTAGGTGTTGAAGTGCGAAAATTGTGGAAATGGTAAATTAGGGCTTTTTACGTTAATCTCGATTTCTTCATAGTTAATACTGATTAAGATGATTCAAATGTCGAGGAAGATGACCTGAAAATGTTGTTTTATATTCTGATTTTTTTAGGGATTCCTAAGGAACAAATTCACTTGATTATTATCTTTAGATTCATTGTTTTCATTGTGATTCTATTCAGAAATTGCTCATTATTTCTTGAGAGATTTGTGGTTAATGCTTTTGCATTTTTTGAAATTATGCTTATATTTTCTCTGTGTGTTGTGTTTGAAGGGTGATAGAAGAGTTGGTAGTAACCTCTCTATGGATAGGAGGAGAGATCGTCCTAAAATTGAGTCTGGAACTTGTAATGTATGCTATGCTCCTTGTTCATCTTGCATGCATCGAAATCTGAATTTTACTGGTTTAAAGTTAGAGGAAACATCTGATGAAAACTCTAATGGTGTATTGGTGAGCCAGTGTTCTTTCAACACTCCTGGTGAAGTTAGGAATCTTGTTAATTCCAATCATGATACTTCCTCTGAAATTGATGAGAGTAAGGAAACTATAAGACCTTCTGGTACAATTTTAGATGGATCTCGCAAAGATAAAGGCTCATCGAAAGTAGACTCTTCTAATATTCTTCCAAAGGAAGTGAAGTCACAAGCCAGAAATGTTCCTGGGGATGGAAAAGTCAAGGAAAAGTCAGGAACAGAGAATAGCAGAGACAAGAGAAGTAAATTAAGTGAAATTTCTAAGCATTCAAACAAAAGCGAGAAGGTTGGGAAGTCGGATGAAAATAGTCTCTCAAGTGAGCCAGAGGAATCGAACGCATCTGCTATGTCTGAGAGTGATAATGCTGATTCTGAAATGCTGGAACTTGATGTAAGTAATGGTATAAGAAAGAATAAGAAAACAATTCATTTGTTTTTCTGCTGGACTTCTGATTCTGTTCTTTAGTTGCAATACATGCTCTCATTTCCCCATGACAAAAATCTCTTTGTTGGCGAGCAGGTAAAAGTCTGTGATATATGTGGAGATGCAGGTCGTGAAGATTTACTTGCTATCTGCAGCAGATGTACGGATGGTGCAGAACACACGTAAGCCTGCTTCTCAACTAATGGCCATTTGCCATTCATGATTTATCTTTGACATTAATATTAGCTAGCGAAGTCTAGTTAATTGAGTTATACTATCTTTAATAACGAGCACCACTATATATATGCTAAGAATATAGTTGCGTTTTCTTTTGCTCAGCTATTGCATGCGGGTGTTCCTTAAAAAGCTTCCTGAGGGTGTTTGGCTTTGCGAAGAATGCAAGTTTGAAGAGGAAGCAGAAAAGCAGAAGACAGGTAAAGCTGAATAACTTACCTTAGATGATATTAGTGTTAGACATCTGTGGTACTTTGTTATCAACTTGGATTTTCCTTAACAAAGTTGAGTTGAATAATGCAGAAACTAAAGGTAAAAGAGAAGCTGAGATAAATATACATACAGAGAGCGTAAAAAAGAGACACATAGATAAATCTGAGACAGCTCGAGATACTAAAAGACAGGCAGTTGAGGTGCCAACTGGTTCACCCAAAAGACCTGTTCTCCCCAAATTGCCCACTTTTTCTCGAGAGACATCATTTAAGGGTGTAGAGAAGAGGAAACTAGCTCATCATTTATCTTTCAATAACCATGCCAGTGGTGACACAGAAAGTGACTCACAGCTCCAATGCCCTAAAGGTAGGATACATGATACAATTTCTCTCAAGCGCAGTTATTCCCTATATAGTTTGTTGTACTTCTGGTGACCTTGAAGGTTGTATAATTTTAGTATTTTACCTTGTTTTCTGTTTGTACAGGTTCCTTGTCCAAGTCTAATTCATTTAATTCTGCGAGCTCCAGACCAAAAGTGAGACCAGTGGATGATGTCATACTTCCGCGACAGAAGACTGCAAAAGAAAATGCTCCCCTTGATGCAAAGGAGGATTTTTTAAGAAATGTAGGCAAATCGTCATCAACTAGATGTGTAGACGTAGGGAATAGTTGTATTAACTCAAAAGTAAAAGGTTCAAAGCAACTAAAAGATACTGAAGCTAACCCTTCAGCATCCACAGTCGATCAGAAGCCAATTTCAAGCCATACGTCTACTTCCCGTGATTTGAAGGGTTTGCAGTCTGATGGTAAACAAGGTAGCTTGTCAAAGCAAGCAAGACGTCTAAGTCGAAATCGTCTGGAAGACATAGTTGCTTCTGGTACTATTTCTACTGTTACTGTTTTGGGTTTTTTTGTTCTGTTAGTAGACGGGTTATCTGTGTTACTATATCATGATTGACACCCATGGATTTCTTGTACCTTTGCAGTGGGTGATACATCTACAACCGAAAAGTGCAGTTCAGGTGAGCCAATACTGCGTGAAGCAAAACGTAAAGCGGAACTAACAAATTTAGATGGTTTACCCCGGTCGAGGGAATTCACTGAGGCAGGGGAGAAAAACAAAGATGCTATTGGGCAAAGGTCTGACCTGTTACCTGGAAGCAATATCTCTAACACTCGAAATATTACTGAAGATATTAATAAGGGCAATCGGTTGCGAGCAGCAGTTGATGCTGCTCTGCGTAAAAGGCCCAACTTCGGCAAGAACAGAGGACAGGAGCAATCAGATTTGCCTCCTGTGTCTAATGTGGATTCTAGTTGTGACAAGGCTTTACAAAATTCGACCTGGAAGGTACCAGTAACAAGAGATTGGCCTGTAGGATTGCAAGGAGGGCATTTAAATTTACGGACTGACAAGCAGACAACTGCAGTAAATGGAAAGCAGTTTACGCCCGCAAGTTCTGGTGCAATGGCTGCTTCCCAACCTGTAGATCCCGAAGCACATTTTCCTTCTGTAAAACCTGTTGTGAGAGATTTGCCTGTGGTTCGACCAACTGTTTTTTCGACAACCTCAGCCATCCCAGAGCCTGAGTACATATGGCAGTATGGTTTTTAATTTTCTTTTATTAAGATCCCTTATCTGATTTTATTTCTTGTAGATAAACCTTTTATATCCTTTGACCAGAGGGGACATGGAGGTGCAGAAAGGCAGAAATCTATCACTAATCCATAGTGGAATTCAAGCTTATCTGTCAACCTTAGCATCACCTAAAGTTGCTGAAGTGGTGAACCAGTTTCCTGTAAAAGTCACCTTGAATGAAGTACCCAGGCTAAGTACATGGCCTACACAGTTTCAAGATAAAGGTGCTAAAGAAGACAATGTGGCGCTTTTCTTTTTTGCCAAGGACAATGAGAGGTAACTGCATATAAACTGTTGTTTTTATTTTCTATTCCACTGAAGAAATATATTAACTTTTCGGTTTTTGAAACAGTTATGAGAAAAATTATAAACCCTTAGTAGACAACATGATGCAGAAAGATTTAGCCCTAGTAGGAAACTTCGAAGGTGTTGAGCTTTTGATTTTTGCGTCCAACCAACTTCCTCAGAATTTCCAGCGTAAGAATGTTCACTAAAACTCTTTCACTTCAAGAACATTTTTTTTTTGTTGCAAGATTCATTGTAATCAGTATCTGTTTCTTCAGTCATGCTGGAACACTAATTCGAAAATATTTCACCGATAATTAGAAGGTTTCGTTCGAATGTAAAGTCTGATTTAGTCTGTACAAAGTATATTGATTAGTGCATTATCCATTGTGTTTTGCAGGCTGGAACATGTTATATTTCCTTTGGGGTGTATTTCGAGGGAAGAAAAAAGACTGCTCTAGTCGACTCAAGAACATACCGAAAATGGGGAAAGCGTTTTCTACACATGAAAATCCAAGTAACAGAGAGTCTTTGACTGATTGTGGATCAAGCAGAATGCAACCATGCATCAAGGTAAGGTTATTCTAGCCTTCAACATTACATTTAGTCTCTCTTTTTCTCGCTGCTAGTAATAAATTTCTTCTCCTTTAGTTAGATATTCATCTTGCTCTCGATCTGTTTTAGGTTAGAGTGTTGTAGATATTGATGGATTCATGGATCTGAACAGGATAATGTTAAAGAGAAGGAAGAAAAGGAGAAGAGATTATCTGTTGAAGAAACCGAGGAAGGAGAAATAGGTGTTAGTCCATGTTTGATAGATAATAAAAAGAAAGATACTTCTGGTAATGAATCTACTTCAAGGATAGTGTTTCCTTTAGATTTGAATGATTCAAGACCATTAGGCAATGACCTTAATGAACAAAGTATGGACTCAACTCTTGAGCTAGCTACAGGAGGAGTAGCTTTACCTTTCTTAGGTAGAAAAAACTCCATTGAAGAAGATAGAAGTAGCAATAGTCATAGTGAAGAAGATAATGCAGCTTCACTTTCACTATCATTGTCTTTCACACAACAAAAGGAGAAAGAGAAATCAGTTTCTGAATGGAAACATAAGAAGCAGAATGTTAATACTCCTTTGTTTCTGTTTAGAGACTTTCTTGATAAATCTTCATAATAGAGATATGGAGATTAGAATCTGCAGCTTTGGATCATCTGTAAAAAAAATATAAGACTTCTTTTTTTTTTAATCTTGATAGGCAAACCTTTTTCTATAAAAGAATATAACTAGACAGTATCTTTTGTTTTGGTCTTTTGGTTTTTCTTCTTATGAAGAAGATCCAAACCAAACCAGAACTATGCAGTTTTGTAAATGTAAAGATTTAATGCTTAACTAAAGTGTGTTTTTGACTATTTCTAATCTCTATAGAGCATAGGAGCATTTGACAAATTATTCGTAACTATGATTCTTAAATATACTAACTTCTGATGTTGATTAAGAATTGGTTCTTAAGTAGAGTCTTGATGAAATTGTTGATAAACTACTTCAAATTCTAATGGTAATACCACTTGCGAGGATTTTGTTAGTTTGGTTCAAACATGCCTCACAAAAATTTAGGTTTGCTAACTTAAAAATCTATTGTTCTGATCTCAACAATTTATGATATTTTTGTGGTTGATGGTTAACAAAATTCATCTACATTAAAAGGGATAATTTCCAAAACAAATCAAAACGAGCTTGCAACGTTTACTTCGTACTAAATATATTATGGGACCCTGGGCAGAACATAATTTTTTGGCCTCTTATCTTTTATTTTATATATCAAAAATTAAATAACACTACTAAAAATTTATTTACTATATTTCACATGTAAAATTTATTCAAAATTCTCTTATATATATATATATATATA
>OVBE01002596.1:0-29933 GCA_900406425.1 Iberis pinnata
TATATATATATATATATATATATATATATATAAATGGGGGCCTATAAAATTTTAAAACCTATATTAAATAAAATAAAAAACTGGGGGCCAAAGACAAATGTTTTACTGGGAAAAGCTTTGATAGATATGTAACCCAAAACAGGCTGGTTTAGTAACCCAAAATCAATAGAAGAAAATTTATTCATTATGCGAGTGATGAGACTTGATCTCTAGTCTAGTAACAAGTAACAACGGTAACACAACCACTAAGCCACTTGATCGTCGTTCCTTATAAAACTTTGTATATCACGAGATGTTAATATAATACAATTAAAATCTACTAAACAAGAGGAAAGATATGACATATATAGCTATGTTAAATGTATATATTAAAGACATCCTTCAGTACTTCACTTAGATGCGTTTTTTCTTTTGCTAGTTATGATTTATGAAACAAGTTTTGTGGATCCAAACATTATAAAAACAAAATATTAAGACCTTCTCTTCTAGGGTAAGTGTTGTCTTATTGAAGTAGAAGTTGTCGCCGGAAGTTTTGAATGAAAGCTTCTGCGGATTTATCCACGTCGTGAACCATTGGCTTGCTCTCAATCTTATTGACGTTTGAGGGTAAATTTGTCACCAATCTTCTTCTCTTCTCCATAACAACTTTGGAGTTGTTGTTATCATTAGAAGAGTGCATAGAAAGTTGTTGTAAAGAACTCATCTTCTACTTCTTTATGTTATATTTGGATTGATAGTGAGTGTTTGATTTGTTTGGGGATGTATTTATAGGATATTTATGTGTTTGTTGTCCTTACGGAAGTAACTCTATTATATTTTGGAAAATATGACTAAGAAGATATTTAACTTTTTTGAGATATAATAGTGCACTAGTAAATCATATCCTTTCATCACTTATCCATTAAAAAGTAGAAAGATATGCAACACTACAAAATATATAACACATGCAACTCCCACTTTCACTTTCTTTATAAAGATATGATATTATTTATACGTTTCAATATTGAAAAGGAAACTAATTAAGCATCTAATCTAAGGTTACTTTTGAATAAGAATTAGATTATTATTCCTAAGCTAGAAAAGCTAGGAGATAAGTCACCGAAGGGTCGTTTTCGTCACCTCTTTCTCTATTTTTGTTAATGATAATGATTGTTATTATTACACATTATGGGCCAAACTGTTATAATGATAAATTACAATTACTTTGATAAAACTAATATGTTTGTATGAATGGGCTACATTGACCCAAAACCTAGTACCCTATTTACATAATGTTCACTTTGAGGTTGAGACATTACAAAAGTACTTCTATATACATTAAAATATCTATAATTCTTTATTATCTAAAAAACATTATTGTCCTCTTTGTGCCTATAAATAGTAATCATTATAAACTAAAGTCTCTAGCTTTGGCGGTAATGAAACATCGACTAAGGTGTCTGCCATCACGAGTTCGAGTTCCGGCATTTCCAATAGTCTAACATATGTCGCGTAATTGCGGATCTGCCACACGTGAACCCCTGCCATATCAGTTATACGTTGGGAAACCTAGTTTATAAAAAAAAGTAATAATCATTATAATTATTTAATATTTTAATAAATAAGTGTAGTCTTGAGCAGGGATGGACACAGAAAAAAATATAGTATGGGACAAATATAAACGTTACAATAATGTAAAATTATATAATATTTTTGAACTTATAAAATTTATTTTGTGGTTATGAAAGATATTAAATATATCATTAGCTTTTACTTAAAATTTTATATATTAGTTTTTTATATTTTATAGACATAAATGTTACACTAAAATAATTTTACAAATAGTATAGAATAGTTTTATTATGCATCAAATGAAATTTTAAACATTTATGTACCATGGAAAAGAAAAAAAATATGCATGAAATATTTTTATAAGTTTACTACAAAATTTAACCAATATGTTTTTATTTTATTAAAATAAATATGGTAATTTTTTAAATTAAATTATTAATAACTTAACAAAGCATAAAACATGTACTAGTAATAAACAAAAAAAATACAATATGTGTATTTGGAAAAAAGTTTGGAAAAAACTTAGAAATACTTGAAAATTAAAAAGGAACATGTGTAAAAGGAAAGAAAAAATAAATTAGAGAGAACTTTCTAAAAATAGAACATTAAAAAGAAACATGTATATATAAGAAAATGAAAAGAGAACAATAAATAGAGGATAAAAAAACAATTTAAAAAAGAGGAAGCTAGGGTTCGAACCCATTACTTCTTGGTGGATAGAAAAATTGCAAAACCATTTGTACTAAGAAGTTTTTGTTGATATATAGCACATGCCACACACTATATAATGTTAGATCCGCCCCTGGTCTTAAGGTTAATTTTATTTTGGTTCATTATATTATCTAATATATTATAACCTCTATAAATTAATAGTTGATATTTGTTAACATTTCTATAAATATTAAAATTTTCGATTCCAAATTTGATTTTTTGTGCAATTTATCTCTTTATAAATTAATAATTAATTGTATTTTAAATTAGTATAGTCTAGCCGTTACTAATTTATAGAGATTATCTACATTTCTCATAGTTTTAGTTCTTTACTACATTTCTTTATTTTGTTTGCTACAAATTATGTCTATATTTTTCAAGTTTGGCTTGATCTTAGTAAAACTTGTGAGCTATATAATTTAGTAGAAGTGAAAAACACTAAATTGTGAATATTCAAAACATTAGGACTATACGTGGTACATTTGCAATCTTGAAAACATTACATCAAAGGTAAAATACAGATGCGATCTGAGACTGAACTGATTGTTTCAAGAAGCTTGTTTCATCTGAAAGACAAGAAGGAGGATATACTTGACCTGAACTCGAACCATAAGCTTGCCAACAGAAAGAGTCTGTGAAACCATCATGGTTTGATGGTTCAAGATCAATGTCTTGTAGAAGAATGTTGCGACATGGTGAAGTATCACTGCAAGAGATCTTGATTGCTTGTTTTGATGCTGAAGTTCCATGAACATTAACAAATGAGACTTTCTCTATGGCAACAGCTGATGTCTGCATTTTTTGAGTTTATATCAGATTTTAGGTTCAATATTTGAGTTTCGTTAGTCGATCAAATGTTTTTTGTTTGACAGTTGCTGCACCGACTAAAACTAATTATAGCGATATTCAAATGTTTAGTTGCTGTAACAATCAAACGAATTTTGACACCGATAGTAAAATAGCTAAAAAGTTAAAATTAAGTCAAAATAAAATATTAGGATAATTAAACTTGATTATATTGAATTAAGTTTTAAAAATTATAAATAAATATATAAGAAAGCTTAAATTAATTTTTATAATTGAATTTGAATATATATAGTATATATATATATATATAATTAAAAACTGTTCTGTACAAATATAATTTTTTATATATTTTTTAAGTTAAAATAAAAATATAGCGCATAGTTGACAATGAAACAAACAATATTCCCCGTTCCTAAAAGATGATATTTTAGATTTTTCACACAATAATGAAATTAACTTTTACTTTTTCAAATACTTCTTTATTAGTTTAATAACACTAAATATCATCTCTCTCTATTTACTATTGGTTAAAAATAAAAATAAAATCAATAGTTGTGAAATACAATTCCCTGTACCATAATATGTATTAAACCTAAAACATCAGCTATTGTGGAACAAAGAAAGAAAGCTAAAACATCATCTTTTTAGAAATGGAGAGAGTATTACATATATTTGATAGTTGTTGCTAATCGACATTGCTTATCATTATCGCTAACGACTGGGAAACGAACATAGCATGTTAGAAGTACTTTACCTGATTCGCACATGGCTTCTTGGAATCGCAGTAGTATTGATCAATGAGAATGGGGTTTGATACATTGTTCATATTAATGTTCCTAAAGATGATTTTTGAAACCAAACCACTTCCTCCCTAGACAATCAAAGTCAAAGTTCTTTTGATTAATCTTTAAAAAGTGAAGTGAAACTTTTGATGTACTGAATTCACCTGCCATGTTTTGATTCGAACACCATTCGCGGTGTTAGAGATAAAGGCTGTATCAACTGTTACATCTTTAACTTCTTCCCAAGATTTTGATTTTCCTAAACTTCCAATACTACAAAACAAAAAACATAAGTCTTAACTTAGATGAATGCTTTTGTTTGTGACCATTGTTTAATTACCTTATGCCATGACCAGGACCACATATAATGTTGCTAATAGAGATCTGTGAAGAGTTTTTAACAATGGAAACACAATCATCACCTATACAAAACAGACAAAGAGATTTTAAATAATCAAATATTGAGAGAAAACTGTCTGATTACACTAACCTGTACTGACTGTAGTATTGTCTATGACGATACCACGAGAGGCGCTTATGTGAATACCATCAGTGTTTGGACTACTAGCCGGAGCTATAACCTTTAAACCAGAGATAGTTACACGACGAGAGCTAGTGAAGGCAATGTGCATTTGTTGACTATCAATTACATTGATGTTCTCAACTTTCATGTTCTTGCACTTGTGAAATGTTATAGCCTGCAATAAATAAAGTTTCATTTTCCTCATTGTGTACTTTTCAGTGTACTTTTAGAGTCTTTTTAGGAAATTGCAGATGAAATTGCGGCTTTAGTTATAAATGTTATAGCCTGCAATAAACAATATTTCAGTCTTAGCTAGATTAGTACATCTTTTTTTGGTCTATTCGATCACAAATATTAGAACTGTCAATTGGTCCTATTTGCACTCATGTGGGCATGTCTGCACAGACAATTCTTTTTTTTTGCGGACGCTTCATGGACAAGCCTCCATGGACATTGGACAAATTTTGTCTGTGCCCTATACCATCTGCATCCAAACGAGCTTGTCCGCAGACATCCGCTTAACAAATAGCTTCGGCACCGATTTGAAGCTAGTCGGTCAAACGTAGACGCTAGAAAAAAAATGATACCTAAATTTGATTTGAGAATCGATTTCCTAAAATTAACGTTTAGGTGGACAGCCCATGTATGTTTAGACAAGCTTGCTACAGACCGCGGACAATATTGGACATTGTCCATATAATCCGCTTTTATTGCGGACGTGTCCATGGACAATTGGACCTAATTCGCGGACAATATGTCCAATTTATCAAATATATTATTGCGTTTGTTGTTCAAGTGCATTTTTATATTCGGTTTAAAATCTGAGTGTATAACCAGACCGACCAACAGAAAAGAAGATAGTTGGGTGATTGCTTACCGTTGGAGCACCTCGACAAGGCTACAAATAAGATGATTGAAACAAACAATAAGAATCTCAAATAGTATATGAAAACTTCCATATTTGAAAAGATAACTTTTACATTGGTGTGATTATGTTTGCAAGATCTTCTCCACCATTCTTGACCCATTCCATTTACAGTACCACCTCCTTCAACAGTCAAGCGACTCACACCATGAAAGTATAACCATTTCCGAAGGTTTAAACCTTCCCAATCATCTGGATCATTAGGAGCAATGATTGTACCAGAGATCTACCAAACACAACATATATAAGTAAGAAGACAACAATCTTAAAATATATTCACAAGATTATAATTTCTACCTGTAGTGTAAGTCTTGCTTTACAAGGTCCTGAAAGATCAATAGGTCGAATAAGACATGTGTAATTTTCTGGAACTAAGATTCTAGTTATAATTTTTGAAGAACAAGCTCTCTTCCAAGTTTCTTCAAATGCCTGTAACATACCAATTTTGCACATTACCATCCCACACAATCATGGTATCTACCTACTAGAGCTGTTTCAAAATTCAATCTTTGGTTTAAAACATTCAAGCTTTGGTTTAAAAGATTCAAGCTTTGGTCTAAAACCAATTTCACATTATCATCCGACATAAATTATTGTATCTACTTGAGCTGTCTGCTTTTTTACTAATTCTTAAAAGTTTACAGATTCAATCGAAATACCCAAAACTCAAAAAAATTCAAGCTTTAATACGAAAGATTCAAACTTTGTTTAGAAACTCGTTACTTTAGTGTCGTCGTTGAAGCCATTGCCTTTAGCACCAAAATGGCCGACGTGTAGGAGCCGTTCGGATCTGGGTCGGGTTCGAGATCGGCTCGAGCTTCTTTGTGGTAGTTTGAGAAACGATTCGAACGAATTCGCGTTTGCGTTTAAAACGATTGACAATAGCAAACAAAGAACACTAATTTTGCATGAATAGCTCATAATTTTAAGTGGATATTTAGGAATTGAGTGAGTTTATAGATTTTTTTTTGCTTTCTTTTTTTGGTAAATGTTTAGGTAATAATAAATTTGAAAGCTTTATAATAAACAAGGAAATGAGGTAGGCACGTAGAATATTTAAGTAAATAGATGCATATTATATAGTCTAATAACAAACATTATAGTCTAAATATAATTGATTAGGAATAAGAATTATGTATTTTTGATTCCCTCCTTTATCTTTAAAATTAATATTCATGGATGTAATGATGATGGAATGTTATAGAGCTTACTTTTTTTCTCAATTTTCAAGGATTTAGTGATGACACTTTCTGAATATTTTCATGCATTATTGAATTATTAATGTTGGTAATCAATCATATAATTGAAAATACAATCCTAAAGCATAATTTTTATTGATCAGTTAGTTGAATATACATTTCTATTAGAATTTGATTTCATGCGGATTATAGATGTCATTTGGAATTTGTAGAAATCATTACATAAATAAAACTGTTTTTCTGTGTGTTAGATACTAGTTTTTATTTGAAAAGCGCAAACAAAAAAAATGAAGCCCAAACTAAGATTGGGGCCTAATCGATAAGGTAAGACTTAGGCAATTGCTAAACCGGCCATAATATTATTTAAAAACAATTTTGTTTAGTAATAATACAAGATAAATATCATATATATCTCGTTTACTTATCATATTCGATGTAGTAAGGATATCTGAATAATCCGTTTGGAAGGTTACAACTAGGGCTGGAATTTGGGTCGGTTCGGATTGGAACGGTCAGAAATTTTAGTTTTCGATTATTTTGGTTTTTGGATTTGTGTGCCAAACTAAACCGAATAAAATTTTGGTTCGGTTTGATTTTTTTTAAGTTCGGTTTATTTAGTTAAGTTTTTGTTATTTTTCGATTATTTTCGAGTTTTTAGGTTATTTTGGTTTTCTTAAAACTAAAAAATAAACCGATTGGTTATCGGTTTGATCCGGTTACCGAAACTGAAAACTTTTGTGCCGATCGGTTATTGAAATATAATTTGGTTCGGTTCAAAAAATCTCGATTCGACTCGGTTTATATTCTCAACCCTAGTTACACTCTTAAACTTTTTCTATAAACTTAGAAATATCTAGTAATATATTTCTAAACTAACTTTATATCATTCTTACAAACATATAAAATATAGTATAAACTAAGATTTTAATATTTGCTACTTGATATCAGATATACTTTTGTCAAAACAATTGTGTTTTTCTTTTATACTTGTTTCTATAAAGAAGATAGTGCTTAAACAATATATTATTGTAAAACTCAAAATGTTTTTTTCCATGAATTATCCAAATTTCATCTGATATGTTTCGAGTTATATATCATTAATAATTTGAACTCACTAATCTAACAATTAATAAACAAAAAATAAATAAAATTGTTAGAAAGCACAAGACAATTAAAATCCAACTTATTTGTTTTGATATAAATTAACATCTTCTGTAATCAAACAGATATATAAACATCAAGTTCAAACTTTTTTAGAAAAATAAGAAAAAAACACAAAAAAATAATAGTGATCTTATCCTAATGTTATTCGCCGGAATATTCCTACTTGGATCTACGCTTCGGTAGTCTTTTCCTCTGAACATTTGGTTTCTTCCCAAAAGCAGAGCAACATCCAAACGCCGACAATCTCGGTGACGGCGGATCAACCGCCGGAGATACTTTTCCGGTATTTCGTCCGCCGTTAGATCGACTTGTAATAAGTTTAGCTATATGATTTTGATCTTCAGACATAATCAGCTTAATCTGATTGTCGTCATGTTGTTGAGTTTCGAGTTTCTTGTCGTTGGCTTGTTGGTTTAACTCAGCGATAAGACGATCATCCCAAACAATACCGGAAGAGCCTTGTCGACGGAAAGAGACGGTGGATCTCTGAAGACCCGCCATGGATTGTGGTGTTGATAACTGTTTTTCCTCCGTTTTCTTTGGATATGTTTTTTTTTTTTTTTTTTTGGCTAAAATATGGTTTCTTTCTTCATGCTGTTCTTATCTTATATATTTAAATATGTTATATCCTTTGTAATTTAATAATTTCGTCGTTTTTTAAAAAATTATTATTTTTGGTTATTGAAATCTTTATCCAAATATACTATCGCGATTATCGTGTTACATCCGGAATCATTTCATTTTATTTTATTTTATTAGGAGAAAACTCGGTCAAACTAACTTAAAAACATTGTTTCTACTCCCATAATTTCACGTTGCTTTTTAATCTTAAAGTTATCTACAAAAGTCAAATTTATTTGAAATTTTAATTGTAACTTAATTATTTATCTGCTAAAATCAGATATATAGATCATCGCTTAGTGTATAGTCTTATCAAGCAGTCCAACGAAATATTTAATATGTCACCATTACGATATCGACCTAATCACCAAAAATTACAAAATATAACAGTAATCACATAAATTCGAAGCTGATAATTTTTTGAAGAGCTCAAAATAGAAAAAAAAAACTTTGAAAGGTGTGCTTTTTGTGCAATTTATTGTTACGTGACAGGGCTGGACCATCCCATGCAGACACTAGACAACCATTCATATGGCCAACAATTTTTTTTTGCATGGCCATATCGTAATCCCCCAATCAAATCTACATCGCAGATCCAATCCCATGCTCATAAAACCTGTTATATCTCTCCAAAATTATGAAAAATATTAAACTGATTTAACTATCTAAAAACATACGACATGCACACAAAATGGCATTAGTAAAGATTCTTATTTGTATAATCAATTACGAATGTTCAATCTGGATATCGGTTCTAGTTTTTTTATTTATAATAAATAGTTATCATATTAGAACTGTATCTACTTTGGTTCGGTCGGTTTGAATATCTATGGTTTTCGGTTTATTTGGTTTTTTTTATCAAACACTATATATATGTTATTTTCATATATACATTTAAACTTTTAGTAAACATGTGAATAATTTAATTGATTGGTAAATCATTTTTACTTACTTTTATGAAAAATATGTGATGGATACATTATTAACTAATTTAACAAAAAAAGTATTATGACATATTCATAACATACGACATAAGTTTAAAATTTAAATAAATAAAATCAGAACTTATAATTTAGCAAAAAAAAAAACAATGAAACTATTGAGCTTCATCGTATTAGTGTTAATCACCATTATTTATTGTCTTCTCATAATACACATAAAATTATGTCCATTTGAAATGAAAAATTATCAATGATTCAGTTAATTTATTTACTGAGTATATAACAAACTAGTGCATAAATTGTTCGATTACTATGAATTTTTTTCCTTATAGTGGACACTAATTTTTCTTTTGTAAATCTATGTAGACTATTTAATTATATACTAACATATTATTATAATAAAATAACATTTATATAATAATATTATATTATTTAAATATCAAAATTAAATATTTAAAGTACTAAGAAAATATTTTTTTTTATTGTGGACACTGGGTTTTTTTGTTTCTAGTAACTGATAAATCTATGTTGATTATATGCTTATATAATATGTATTATATTATTTAAATGAAAAATAAAATTTATCGGTTTAATCGGTTTTCTCGATTAATATCTATAACATATTCCTATCCATGATTTTGTAATGTATATCCTAATGGTTTATATGGTTTATCCAAAACCATATCATATCGCATAACTCGGTTTAGTTTAATTTTATCATATTAAACACATCTATAATCAATCATTGAGTAAGACAATTAAATGATTTTTTAGTAAAAAAGTTGGGAGTGTATAATATATTTGTCTGAGAAACAAAATCTAATAAAAGTACAAAAATCTCAATTTCTCTCGTAAATATCTCTCTTCGCATCTCTTTGTCTCTTACGTTTCTTTACATCACCGGCAACCGCCAAACTTTTCATTTTGCTTTGTACTTTCTTTATTGATTTATACGTTCTTATTTTCATTTGTTTTTGATGGATATAAGTGAAATATTTTCTTTCTTCCCCGTTTTCTCTTTTATGAAGTGCATATATCCATTGATTAAATCACACACATTCGTGATTTTATCAATCGGCATTTGTGCATGCAATTTGTGGTGTAGCGGTATTCTTTCTCTGGTGTATTCAATTGAAATTTCAGAAAATCTCAGACAAAAATTTCATAATGAAAGCCACCATAAATAGGTAAAACCTTTTATTTATCAAAAACATCTAATGACGTCGATCAAAACTGATGATGATGGAGCCCATAATTTGGAAATTGTATCATTTACAGGAGGTTTTATAACTTACATTTTCAACGTCTATGTGCTTTTGTGCAATAAAAGTTTCAAGACATTGTACGAAGGAGTTAATATTAGAAAATTAATATGGTGAATTCCAAATATGCGTATGTATATATCAATAATGAAACTTGGATTCTTACTAGCACAATCGAAGGATTATTTGAAAAAAAAATGAAGAAGTTAGAGTATAGTTCACAAGATGTTGTATCTACTCTCAAGCTAGACGGAGTAACAGTCTATACAATACGAAGTTTACATTGTTGTTAAAGACGCGGATGCGGATTAATTGGTACCATGTTGACATTTCAAGACATGTAACGAATGCAATGACCTATATCTACACGACTTGGAAACTAAAGAAAGTGTGTCGTATTAGAGTAAGACAGAGTATAAAAAAAGAAAATAGCAGGTTTCATTGTCGGCTAGTGAGTAAGGCTTATCTTAGAAGAAAGCAACAAGTAATTTTGATTTTTTCTAAAATTTTATTTTCAACATATGACGCATATAGCTTCCTATGCAAAAATTTATATTTCGATGTTTTGTATTTGACTTTATAATTCCTACCGTACTTCTTTATTATAATAAAGGAAATTTGACGTAAAAAAAAAGACAAACAAAATTTAATGGTATTCTATATAAAATAATAATAAAGCATATTAGGTGACTTTTTTAATTCTTGCATGTTTATATTAAATAATTGATCTTATTATATAAACATGAATATATGCTAATTATAATTTAACACAAACAGAAGGTCTCATTTCTAGTGTTTAGAGCTTAGATTGAGTTTTTTCCCCTGTTTTTTCCCCTTTTCACTGTTCACCAATACTTTTCATATCATTTTCAACCACATACTTGCTTCGATTAGAGAAAAAAAGCCTGTTTAATCTCTAATCTTCACTGAAATTTTAAGAATCAAGGTTTTCGATTCGAGCTCTCAGACCATCAAGATTCAGCAAGAATGGAAGAGCTTCAAACAAGTATGGAAGATCCAATAGATGCGGCTCTTCTTAATCTCTCTCTAGAAGCTGCAGAGGAAGTGTACCTTTTGCCGAACCTCCCGGAGTATAAAACCGCCGGCAACAGTTTCTTGAGTCTCATCGGTAGAACCTTGAATCCTCCTGCTCAAAAAATGTCCGATTTAATCTTAGATATGCCAAGAAAGTGGCAGCTTTATGATAGAGTTAGAGGGATTGCCTTATCTCAAGAGAGATTTCAATTCTTCTTCAAATATGAACATGATTTGGAGATGGTTTTGGATAAAGGAGCTCATACATTCAATTAATGGTCTATAACTTTGGAAAGATGGTCTGCTCATCATGAGATTCAAACAATGCAGCATATTGAAGCGTGGGTAAAAATCAGGAACATTCCAATAAATTATTATTCAAGGAAATCCATCTGTGATTTGAGTAGTTTTGCAGGAGAGGTTAAAGAAATTGAATTTGATCCTTTAAAGCCTCAAACTCAAGACTATGTTAGAGCAAAAGTGAAATTAGATGTTGCAAATCCTTTACGAAGATACAAACTAATTAGGACTCCAGAGGGGGAAGACTGTAAGATTCTCTATGTTTTTGAAAGGATTCAAAAACGTTGCTATGATTTTGAAAGGATTCAAAAACGTTGCTATGATTTCCAGAGATTAACACATAGTAATGATAAGTGTCCATTTAAACAACAGCCTCCATCTACCAAGATTCCTCAATCTATCCAGAACAAAAAAGCTCAGGTTTCCTCGAAACCAATCCTTTGCCCAACAGATCCTCTATTCGGTGTTCTTACTGAAGAACAAGTGGGAATAGACCCAGTCTCGGGAAAGCTAAAAATAGCAACATCAATTATGGATGAGATGCGGTAATATCTACTTGCAGCCCCTTATTCTGAAAGGATTATAAGACAAGAAAGAGTGAAGGCTTCCATAAAAAGCTTTGATAATGATCTAGTAGGAAAAAAATCTGTGTTGCGCCTTGAATCCTCTCCAATTATCTCCTTCACTAAAGATAAAGGCAAAGGATTAATATTTGAGTTCTCCAAAGCTCAATCTCATTATGATCAAGATTTCGATCCCCACCCTAAACTCCTGGCAGACTCCTTTAAAGCAGCAGGTCCACCAGGTTTTGTATTTTTGATTCAAATGCAAAAAGAGAACTATGAAAAGAAAGGCTCTGGTTTAGAAATGGTCCCATATGTCTCAGATTTTGTACCTACGGTTCCTTCCCCTTGGCTCTTAGAGCCAAGCTCATCCGGGACAAAATCTGAGACTCAATATCACAAAAATCAAAGGAAGAGGCCTTCAAAGACAACAAGATTGGCTCAACATCTTCAACCAAACAAGCAGATCACCAAAAGCTCTAACAAGAAGCAATTCACAAATCATTCTCGGACAAAACCAAAGGTTGAAGATTTAAGAGAAGTACTTTATGAGGCTAAGAGGAACAAGAAGTTGGGTGGTCCCGAAAATGGGATCACCCCATCAAGATGAGTATTTTAAGTTGGAACTGTCAAGGTATAGGTAAACCACACGACTTGACAGTTCCGAGACTCAGAGATTTTAGAAAAAAAAATTTCCCTGATATTTTGTTTTTAATGGAGACAAAGAACAAGTATAATGTTTTGGCTGATCTCCAAGTGTGGTTAGGCTATGATAGGTTATTTACGGTTAATTCGGAAGGGTTAAGTGGGGGCTTAGCAATTTTTTGGAAAGATCGTGTTGATCTTAATATTTTGTATGCTGATAAAAACTTAATAGATGCGGAAGTTATTTTCGGTTCGTCTAAATTCTTCATTTCCTTTATTTACGGCGATCTGGTGTTTTCTAATAGAGTAAAACTTTGGGAAAAAATTTCTAGAATGACAGCCAATAGACAGTTTAGTTGGTGTTGTGTTGGCGATTTTAATGTCCTACTGCACAACGGTGAAAAGATTGGCGGCAAAGTGCATCCAAGTTCAAAGTATCAAGATTTTGTTGACTTAATATCAAGCTCTGGTTTAACTGAAATCAAAAGCCAAGGTAATAACCATTCATGGAGTGGAAACAGAAAGGGGCACTGGATTCAATGTAGGCTCGATCGATGTTTTGATAATCAAGATTGGTTGAATCATTTCCCCAGTGCCTCACAATCTTTTCTAGACAAGAGAGGCTCAAATCACAGACCCGTTTTGGTAAACCTATTGAATCCTTTTCATACATTCTGAGGGTCTTTCAGATTTGATAAGCGTCTTTGTACTTATAAAGATATTAAAAGAGTTATTCAATCAGCATGGTGCTATCCAAATCCTACGGGTATGTTGTCAACAATGGAAAGATTATCCAAGTGTAGAAAAGAATTAAGCTCTTGGAAAAGGGGAAACTTCTCTAATTCATCAAAGAGAATAGAAGATCTACAAATTCAATAGGAAACGGCTCAAATAAAAGGGAACTTGCATTGGAGTTGTATTTATGCCTTAAAAAAGACTTAGCCTTGGCTTATAAGGAAGAAGAAATCTGCTGGAAACAAAAAAGTAGAGAGAATTGGCTAAGGGAAGGAGATAGGAACACAAGGTATTTTCACAATGCAGTGAAAGGACGAAGATCTCAAAACTACATTCACAAGCTTCAAGATCAAAATGGTTGTTACCATAGAGAAGAAGCTTCTAAAGGAGAAGTGGCTATCAATTACTTTCTGGATCTTTTTACCTCATCCAATTCGTCTGATTTCTCGGAAATATTACAAGGCTTCAGTAACAGAGTTACAGATAGCATGAACGCAACCCTCATTCAAGAAGTAACCAAAGAAGAGATTAAGACAGCGGTTTTTTCTATTAATCCCGGATCCGCGCCTGGACCGGACGGCTTCTCAGGTGAATTCTTCCAAAAATATTGGTCAGTAATAGAGGCTCAAGTATCTAAGGAAGTGAAAGAATTTTTTTCCTCTTCATCTATGCCAAGGGAATGGAATTCAACTCACGTTTGCCTCATTCCTAAAACCGAGAAGCTGGAATTGATGTCAAATCTAAGACCAATAAGTCTATGCAATATCTTATACAAGATAATTGCTAAGATTATGGTTCACCGACTATAACCTGTTCTCTCTAATTTGATCTCCGTGAATCAATCTGCTTTCGTAGCAGGGCGACTCATTACCGATAACATCCTCATTGCTCACGAGATCATTCACAGTTTAAACGTGCTTCCTCCCTTTTCTGAGGAGTTCATAGCGATTAAATCAGACATGTCGAAAGCCTACGACAGAGTATAATGGAATTATCTTAAAGTTGTGTTGGAGAATATGGGATTTCATGAAATTTGGATAGGTTGGGTACTTGAATGCATCTCATCTGTATCATTCTCGGTGTTAATGAATAATCATCCTTATGGTCTTTTCAAGCCTCCGAGGGGTCTTCGTCAGGGAGATCCTTTATCGCCCTTCCTTTTTGTTCTCTGTGTTGAAGGTCTGTCTCACCTATTGTATAAAGCAGAACAACAAAACCAAATTTCTGTTTTTCGATTTCAACCTCAAGGTCCATCTATTACCCACCTTTTATTTGCAGACGACTCACTGTTTATGTGCAAGGCTACAACGTCTGAATTTCAAAAGCTTCATCATATATTACAAATTTATGCAACAGCAACAGGACGGGTTATTAACCTGAACAAATCTTCTATCACTTTCGGGAAAGATGTAGATGAAGCCGACAAAGTCATAGTCAAAGACATTATGGGCATTGTAAATGAAGGAGGGACGGGTAAATACCTTGGTCTCCTGGAAGTTTTTCAAGGTTCTAAAATTGATCTTCTCTCCTACCTGCATTCCAAAATCAAACAGAGACTTTCAGGATGGTATGGGAGAAGCTTATCTCAAGGTGGTAAAGAAACATTACTCAAAGCTGTGATTCTCTCGATGCCTATTTACGCAATGCAATGCTTCAAGCTTCCAAAGAAAACGTGTAATGCTCTAAAATCTTCCATGATCCAATTTTGGTGGAACTCCCAGGAAAATAAAAGGAAAATCGCATGGGTGAGTTGGGATAAGCTTTGTTTACCTAAAAGATTCAGGGATATAAAATGCTTTAATTTAGCTTTGTTAGGAAAGCAGGCTTGGAGAATTCTCTTCCATCATGAAAGCCTATGCTCATCTTTCCTTAAAAGCAGATACTTCCCGAATCAATCATTTCTCAACGCCCCAAATTCAGCTAATTCTTCTTATGCCTGGAAAAGCATTATTCAAGGCAGAGAGATAACGAGGAAAGGAATTAAAAAACATGTGGGAGATGGTTTATCGATTAAGATATGGGTAGATACATGGTTAGGAGAAGAAGGAAACAGAGTACCCCTAATGAAACACCCTTTTACCAACATCGATATGGTAGTAAACGATTTGATCAATTCTAGAACTGGCCAATGGGATGATACAAAGCTTCAACACCTGTTCTATGAGGAAGACATTCAAAGGATCAAACAAATCAAACCTAGGCTTCGAGAAAGGGATTCTTTTCTCTGGTTCAAATTAAAATCAGGGTATTACTCTGTTAAGACGGCGTATTGGTTAGCTCATGAGAAAAATTCATCGATTTGTTACAAGATTATTCGGTCCTACCAAACTTTAATCAATTGAAGCTTGATGTATGGAATGTTAAAGCCCCACAAAAAATCATAAATTTTCTTTGGAAAATACTGAACAATGGTCTTCCGGTTCTTCGAAATTTAAAGGCTATGGGTTTAAAATGGGATCACGTTTGTCAATGCTGTGGAGAATAATATGAATCCATAAATCACTGCCTATTCACCTGCTCAAAAGCGAGACAAATATGGGCTTTATCCTCTCTCCCTTTTCCTTTGTCACGTTACCACAATTCCTCTGCTTTGGAAAATATCAGCTTCTGTTTATCATCTATGAAGAACAGAGAGATTCCTTTACCTCTAAGAAGATTGATTCCATGGGTGATATGGGGAATATGGAAAAATCAGAACAACTTATTCATAGAGGGAATTGACTTCTACTCGGATCTCTCGATCTCAAAGTTCAGAGATAGCTCCCAAGAATGTTTCTGGCTCAGGAATTGACTGAAGACTCTTAGAAAATCAGGGTAAGATTAGCAAAGGACAACCCTAAGAAATGGCTTCCCCCTGACCCTACTTGGCTAAAATGCAATGTGGGGCTCGCTTGGAATAAACAGTCATCCTTTTCGGGTGCATCTTGGATTCTTCGAGATGAATTTGGAACGGTTTTGCTACATAGTAAATCAGTCATTCCAAGAATTCTATCAAAACAAGAAGCTTCGTTACAAGCTTTATGTTGGGCAATTACAAGCATTATCTCTCTCAGGTATAACAAAGTCTATTTCTCTGTAGAAGATGTCTTACTAGTAAAAGCATTCCTTTCTCCTCACCTCTGGCCTTCCTATGCCGCGGTGCTGGACCATATTTATTCTAAGGCAGCCGGTTTAGCCTCTTGGAACCTTAGCTTCGATCCACGGTTCAAAAACAGAGTAGCTTATCTCCTCGCCAATAGTATGTTATCTCGAAGACAGTTTCACTCCTTCGTCGCTGCAGGTCCTCCTCTGTGGCTTTTCGACATTATTGCTGCTGAGAAAAGTTCTTCTCCTCTTTAAGGCTTGGCCTTATCTTTTGGCTTTATGTTATTGGTTGTAGTTGGATATTTATTTCATTTCCTTGACTCTCGTTGTTGGTCTCTCTTGTACTGGTTTTAATTATTAATTAAGAAGAAAAAAAAACTTAGACTACCACAAGTAGGATCCATTATTGAAAAGCTTTGGTTATTATTTATATCTTTTTATTTATATTTAAATATATTAGAAGCTATTAACTTTAGAGTTCGAATATTGATGTTATATGAATGAATTTGATGCTAGAAGCGGATGTTTATAATTTTTATGCTACAGAAAATTATTTAGTTCTTTGAGAAATAGACCCACCATGACGGCTAGGGTTCTTTGTGCGACGGACGAGAAAAAATCTGATGAGGGAGGGGAAGACGCGATGATGCTGGACGTGGATAGACCGCTGGATCTTCGGCAAAGCTCCGGTTTATCTTGGGCTGACAAAGTGAAGAAGAGGGGAAGCGGTGGTTGTCTCTTGCCGGAAAAATTGGTGAATAATGATTTCATGAAACAGAGGGTTAAGGTTAGCTTTCCTAATGGAGAGGAAGGGGAGCCCATGGTTATTGTTGATCAAGAGGTGGTAGATGCGATAAAAGGGCTATGTAGAAACTGTATGCATGTCAAATTGTTAGGTCGAACTATGGTGCTTCCATTGTTGGCTAGAAAACTGAAGGAGCTATGGAAGCCGATTGGGAATATGTGGGTCGTTGATCTACCACGACAATTCTTCCTGGTCCGTTTCAAGAAGGAAGAAGATTACCTAGCAGCGATTTCAGATGGCCCATGGAAGTTGTTTGGTACTTGTCTTTTGACTAGGGCGTGGACACCGGAATTTGATCCACTGGTGGATGACATAGTGACGACGCCAATCTGGATTCAAATCTCACGATTGCCGTTACACTTCTATCACCCGGAGATCCTTATGGCAATTGCCAGGGGAATTGGTTCCCCAATTAGAATGGATCAAACCACACTTAGAATAGAGAGGGCGAGATTTGCTAGAATGTGTGTTGAAGTAAATCTACACAAGCAATTGAAAGGGACGGTTGTGGTGAATGGCGAAAGATATTTTGTTGAGTACGAAGGTTTGACTAACATATGCTCAGGTTGTGGAGTTTATGGGCACTTAGCTCAGAATTGTTCAGGGAAGAAAGTTCTAGAACAGGTAGTGACAGAGAAACCGATTGTTGAGACTGAAGACACCAACCCTATGGTTCCTCAGGATGGTTTCATTTTAGCTAAAAAGACTGTGAAATCTCGGGATTTGGCAGTGGTATCAGGGAGTCATGCAAGTACTTTTTCTAAAGTAGGGGATGTTATGATGTCTAAGAATGTTGATAAACCGCATGAAGATGCAGTTATTAGAGATACTCAGTACCAGAATTCAAGAGAAATGAGCTCAAAGCCGGAAAAGAATCATGTTACAAATCGGTTTACAGAGGTGGCAGAGAACCAAGCTGAAAACAAAGTGATAGAAACTTTGGCCGAGACATCTAGGAAGATTTTGGGAAGTAGTCCCGGGGACAAGAAAAATGGGAAAAATTCGATGGAGAGGAAGGCAGAGCTTATTACTTCCAATTTAGCAGAAGTTTCTTCATATCATGATTTGAAAAACCCAAAGTTTAAAAAAACCCAAAGGCTGGTTCGTGGACTGGTGTTTGGCCCAGCTAAAGGGGATAATTTCAGTGTTCATATTGGTAAGAGACAGAGGACGAGTTTAGAGACTGAGGTTTTGAATGATACTACCAGCGTAGTAGCGGTAAAAGCAGTATCTCATCCAAGAACTCCTCTTAAAGATGTTAGTAATCTTTAGATGAATGTAGCCAATGAGTTGTCAGATGAGATGATCAGTGAGACAGTTGGGGAATAGATATCTACGGATAGTAAGGTGGTGTTGGGGGGAGAAGAAAGAGTCAGGCTTATTTCCTAACGGTTCTCCCCGGTGTTTACTGTTTACAAATTATTTATCATGTTTAATTGCTTATTTTGGAATTGCCGGGGGGCGAATAAACCTAACTTCAGGAGGTCTATAAGATATTTGTTGAATAAATATCACTCAGATATTGTAGCTGTTTTTGAGACGCATGCTGGCGGAGATAGAGCGAGCAGAATTTTTGGTCAGATGGGTTTTGAGTACTCATTTCGTGTTGATGCTATTGGGAAAAGTGGGGGTATTTGGTTACTATGGAGGGCCCAAGTGGGAGAAGTAGAAGTAATTTCTGCAACAAATCAATTTATTCACGCAAAAGTGGTGAAGGATGGTGTGATAGTGAATTTGATTGCGGTGTATGCAGCGTTGTCGGCTAGTAGAAGAAGTAACTTATGGAGTGAGTTGAAAGCACGTATTACAGGGTTGAATGATCCAACAATTATTTGAGGAGATTTCAACACTATTGTTACGTTGGATGAGAGAACGGGTGGGAATGGGCGTCTCTCAACCGACTCGTTAGAGTTTGGAGAGTGGATTAATGATATTGTGTTGATTGATTTGGGGTTTAAAGGGGGAAGCTATACTTGGAAGCCATGTGGGATTTGGGGTTTATAGCCAGAAGCGACTGTCACACATCTCCCATACCTAGCTTCGGACCATACTCCACTCTGGTTACAACTTAAACCAAGGAGGCAAGTGGATTCACGGCGTAGACCTTTTCGGTTTGAATCCATGTGGCTTAAACATGAGGGTTTCAAAAGTTTTTTGGAGGCTGAATGGAAGTCTGATATCTCAACACAATTAGCTCTCTCGGGATTGACTAAGAAGCTAAAAATCTAGAATAATGAAATGTTCGGTAATATTCACAAGAAGAAGGCGAGATTGCTAGCGACTATTGATAGAACTCAGAGACAGATTGATGTTTCTTTCTCGGCCTTTTTATTGGCTAAGGAAAAGAAGTTGATGGAGGAACTTGACCAATTGCTAGAGCAGGAATAAATCGCATGGTTTCAAAAAACGAGAGAACGCTCGATTGCATTAGGGGATCGTAATACTAAGTTTTTTCACACCTCTACTATAATAAGACGAAGAAGTAATATAGTAGAATCATTGAAGGATGCGAATGGGATTTGGATCACGGACCCACCTAATCTGGAGGCGATGGTACTAGCGTACTATAAGCGATTGTATTCCTTGGAGGATGTATCTACGAACACACCAATGCTTCCACATCAAGGCTATGACCGTTTGAGTGATGATGATCTACAACTACTTAATAAACCTTTTACAGGTTTAGAGGTGAAAGTTGTGATGGATAGTATGGGTAGTTTCAAGGCTCTAGGTCCCGATGGTTTCCAAGCTATTTTCTATCAGTCGAATTGGACAATTGTGGGTTCATCAGTCACGAAATTTGCTTTAGATTTTTTTCGAATCTGGTTCATTCCCGCCTGGTGTTAATGATGTTTTGATTGTACTTTTGGGCAAAGTGGCTAAGCCGGAGTTGGTATCACAATTTCGACCCATAAGCTTGTGTAATGTTCTCTTTAAACTTATTACGAAGATGATGGTAATTCGTTTAAAAGAGGTGATATCTAAACTGATTGGGCCTGCTCAAGCTAGTTTTATCCCGGGGAGATTGAGTATAGATAACATAGTGGTGGTTCAGGAAGCAGTTCACACTATGAGAAGAAAACAAGGTAAGAAAGGTTTTATGTTGCTCAAACTTGACCTTGAAAAAGCGTATGACCGTATCCGTTGGGAATTTTTGGAGGATTCATTGTCCGCGGCAGGATTCTCAGACAGTTGGAAGACTTGGATTTTGAGTTGTGTTAGGAACCCGAAGATGACTATCCTGTGGAATGGAGATAAGACTTCGGGCTTCTTACCTTCGAGGGGATTACGGCAGGGGGATCCTCTATCTCCCTATATGTTTGTTTTATGCCTAGAACGTTTATGCCATCTTATTGAAGAGGAAGTTGGTCAAGGTAACTTGCAGCCGGTTCGTCTATCTCGCGGAGGGCCGCTTCTTTCACATATATGCTTTGTAGATGACTTAATTCTATTTTTCGAAGCGTCCGTCGCGCAAATCAGAGTCATTCGTAGGGTTCTAACACATTTTTGTGAAGCTTCTGGTAAAAAAGTTAGCCTTGAGAAGTCAAAGATATTTTTTTCTAAAAATGTTCCCCGTGATTTGAAGGAGAGGATCAGCCAGGAAAGTGGTATTGGAACAACTAAAGATTTGGGGAAATATTTGGGTATGCCAATCCTGCATAAACGACTCAACAAAGAGACATTTGATGATATTTTGTGTCGGATGAACAAGCGCTTGTCTGGTTGGAAAGCAAAAACTTTGAGCATGTCGGGTCGTGTTACATTGACTAAATCCGTGTTATCCTCTATACCAGTACACAATATGAGTTTGATGCTATTACCGCCAGGGATTCTTAATGACTGTGACCGCCTTATTCGGAGTTTTATATGGGGTAGTACTCGGGAGAAGAAGAAGATGCATTTGGTTTCATGGGATATAGTCTGTAAACCGAAGAATGATGGTGGGTTAGGATTGCGCACATCAAGGGGTATGAATGTCGCTTTACTTTCCAAAGTTGGGTGGAGACTGCTCCATCACAAGTCGGATTTGTGGGCTAAAGTTTTACTATCCAAGTATAGATTGGAAAGAATGGATACACCCTTATGGGAACGATCAAAGGGAAGATGGTCGATGGTCTGGAAGAGTATCATGTGTGGTTTAAATGATGTGGTCCTTAAATGTTCGGGTTGGAGTATAGGAGATGGTCGAACAACCCTTTTTTGGACGGATAGGTGGCTGTCTGAAGTCCCATTACGGGACATTGCAATTTCGGATATCCCCGATAACTTGCTGTTACAACCTTGCCGCTTCTTCTGGTCGGATTATGGTGGCTGGAAAATGGATATATTAAGCCAGTTTTTGCCGAATCGAGTTCTGTTACAACTCAAATATGTGGTGCTAGACTCGATCACAGGTGCGACAGACAACATTTCATGGATTTGGTCTTCCAATGGTACACTTTCAGTAAAGTTCGCCTATTGCTTACTCAACAGGGATGAGAGTTTTAAAGCTGATTTAAAGGGAATTTTCATGAATGTATGGAGTGTTCAAGCACAAGAGAGAGTTAAAATGTTCTTGTGGCTGGTTGCTAATAGGGTAATTTTGACAAACAAAGAAAGAGTGCGAAGGAAGATTGGGCATAGCAGTATTTGCCAACTTTGTAAAGGGGCGGAGGAAACTATTCTTCATGTTCTCCGGGATTGTCCATCGATGTCCGGTATTTGGCGGAAACTGGTTCCAGCTAATAAACAATAAGAATTTTTTCATCAATCTCTCTTGGACTGGCTGTTTACGAATTTGAAAGGTACATGTTTTTTGGTGTTTGGTGGGGTTGGAAATGGTGGTGTGGCTATGTGTTTGGAGAAATAGGCAAGTGCAGAGACAAAGTTAAGTTCTTGAAGGATTTAGCGAGCATAACAATAACAGCTCATAGAGTACAATCTACAACGGTCTCGCGGAGCATGAATAACCGCTTGCAAAGTCAAAGTATTTGGTTTCGACCACCAGAAGGATGGGTTAAAATCAATATAGATGGTGCATCTCGGGGATCGGGGAGTTTAGCATCCGCAGGAGGAGTAATCCGAGATGCCTTGGGAGATTGGAAGTCTGGTTTCTTGATGCATATCGGTAGTTGTTCTGCTCTACTAGTGGAATTATGGGGAGTCTATTATGGGTTATGGTTGGCTTGGGAAAAAGGTTTTAGGAAAATAGTGGTGGAGATGGATTCAGCGGTAATGGTGGAGTTGTTGCAAGGGAGAGTTAAGCACTCCCATCCTCTTGCTTTTCTGGTACGTCTGTGCCAAGGCTTTATAACATGGAATTGGTTGGTTCAGTTTGCTTATGTTTTTCGAGAAGCAAACAAGGTAGCGGATGGGTTGACTAGACATGCTTTTTCACTCCCGGTTGGTTTTCACCTTTGTGATGAGCCACCTAATAGTATTTCTTCTTTCATTCTTTCATTCTTTCTGATATTTCGCTCTCTTCTTCTATGAATGTTGCAGACACTTTGTAATTTTTTCGGATTAGTTAATAAAGCTGCAGGGAGTATCTACTCTCTCTGCATTCACCAAAACAAAACAAATACCCACATAATAACATGGGCTTTAATCTAGTAGAATATAAAATGTAGCACATATTCTCATTTTTAATAATTGGGCTAAATTTTGGGTAACTAAAATTAGGCCGTTTAGAATGTTATTATTGGGCTAATCATTTAAGACATTGATCCATGGCTATTGCGATAAATCTTTAAACCTTTCGATTATAGATTAGATCTACTCGACCATTTTCTGAAATCGCTCTCCGCCGTGAGAGCTCTTCCGGTACGATTCGTCGCCGCCACATAATTAACTAGTAATATGTGTATAATATATTTAAGGTTATAGATCCATGGTTTTGCGTTATCTGCTGAATCGGCCATTAGATTCTCTCTGTTAGAGTTTGCATTTGCACAAGTATTCAAAATTTCCGGCATGCCAAATTTTTGATGAATTGATCGTGAAAGAAGCGCCGATTCAATATGTATGGGAGAAAAGGATATCAGCTTGTGAAAGATTTCGCGAGTGGAGAGAAAGGACAGCTCAAACCTTTCAATGTAAGTTCTAAATCACAAAATATGAATGTTACTTACTATCATGAATCTTGATTTGATAGGAAATTAAGAACAGGATGTGAAATCTAGGATAGAAAATTTAGACTAACATGTTAGGCTACAGTTGGAAATTGAGGAGATAAGAGATGCTAGAAGTAGAAGAATGTTTTGATGTTTGTGGTTTTATGGTCAGTTTATACTCAGATTCATCTCTGATTTTTGGTTTAGTCACTAGATAAGCACTTTAATCTCCCCTCTCTTTTTTTTTTCCATAACAGAGTAAGCTTTTTGATGAAACAGTCGAAGAATGCGACCAGAATCACCATCTTATCCAATCCTTGATAAGGTTTTTCTCTCTTTATTTGGTACTTTTTTGGAAATCCAACTTCTGTTTGATTGATTCGATTTGCAGAAAAATGCAGCAACAAGGATTGGATGTTCAGAACAACAGAAACGCAGATCATTATGGAGCTCTAGTTCATCACCTTTCTTTAATCCACAACAAGCGTTGCCTTATGAGCTATGTGTGAGATTTTATTCCACTATCTGTAACACAAAATCAAGACTCACATTTGTAATAATAGCTGCAATTGGTGTTGCTTTTGCAGGTACAATAGAGCAGAAATTGTGCGCGATTTGGCTTGGAGAGTAGGATTTGAACTTCTTGACCTTCCATCTGAAATCCAGGAGAAGCTCACTACATTGGAGAAGGAGTACTTCAAGAACCATTCGGTAGTTCTGAAATCGTACATGGGAAAAGTAGGACTCGAGTTGAATGTTGTAAGTCCTCTTTCTAATCTAGCTTTTGGATAATCATAACATTGGCTGTAACAAAGAATGTTCTTTTGATTTCGTTTGTTGAAGGATATGGTGCCTCCAAAAGATCCTTACATCAAGGTTCGAGTTATAGAAGATATTGACGAAGGAATTGTGCTGAGTGACAAAACAACTAATTTCTTCCCTAATTCTATGCATTTCCTCAAACGAACTGATGCAGAACCGTTCATTGCCCGGGTCAGTTCTTTTTCATTACTCCATCTATAAAACTAGAAGTACCTAAGCCAACTATCTTACATCGCCTTATAATTTAGAAGCGTAAACGCTGTAAGTCTGTAACTTATTCAAATTGGCAGAGATGCAGAGAAAACAATGATAACAGCCTTCCATAGCATATTCAATGGAAGAGAGAAAAAACACTACTAAAGGATATGTGAAGTTTTTCACAGTATGATGTTTGTAGGATATTTGATGTTTTCATAGTATGCATAAGTTGTTTGATTACATACACAAACTTAAAAAAGTTCTGTGTGCAATTCTTTGGATGAAATGAAGTCGATTGTTGAGACTGCTTCTAAAATTTAATGGAACAGGGCCAAATGGAGGAGCTGACAAACTAACAGAAGCTGTGTGATGAGAACCAAATGGGTTGCTAAACCAAATCCAATCATACACATTAACCAAACCGGTTAAGAAATGAAGAAGAACACGTTAGGTTTATTAAGATAAGCAGTCCCCACCTTCTCCATGTTTCCCACTTTGTCATCTATTATTGTATTTAAGTACTTGTCTTTGATGTTTTATGAAGATATGAAAGAGAAAACTTGTGTCTTTGAGTTTTAGGACCTATCACTATGGTGGGATCGAAGCATTTGAATCTTTGTCTAATTGTAAGTCAGGAACATGAAACCTCATAACCAAACTCATTTACATTTATTTTTCCTCACCTGTTGCATAATAACCTCACTAGGAACAAAGCAGTTGCTTTGGGTAGTAGAAATATCTTTGTTCAATGAGCAAATGCTTTAATAGTTATTCTATTTTGGTTACTTTCTTTGAGCAAACAAAGAAAGAGGAATCATCTACAAAACAAGACCTATCTTAATCAAGACCAGTTTCATATTAACCATGTTGCAACTAGGAGTCTGATAAAAAAACCTGAAATCTGAATCCGAAAAAGTTTACCCGAACCCGAACAGGTATTATCCGAAACAAAAAAAAACATAAACGGATACTCGAACTTATGACTAATGTTTTAAATTGTAATTATATATAAGTTGGTATCATATAAATATCAATATGTTCATGGAGAAATATATTTTAAATATTAAGTTATATAATTTAGTGGAGTAATAACCTTTTTGATATCATATATGTTTTAAATTATATAATTGAGTTGAATTATAATAAAAAAAATATCTTACATAGTTTTGTAAAATAATTCAACTTTCATTCATAAATTCGAATAGAAAAAGAAAAAAGATATAATATGGTAAAAATGCTTTGAAATTTATTGATATTAACCTATAAATTCCAAAAATTTATATATTCAAAATAACATTTTTGTTACTATATGGTAAAAATGCTTTGAAACTTGTATGGAAAATCAAAGCCACGACCTTTCGTTTTTCGAGTAGTAAAATATTAGCTGTATTTTCTTTTTCATGAGCATCTAATTTGAAATGTTATTAACTATTAGGTACACTCATATCTATATAAAAGACGTTTAGTCTTTTTCTTCATCATCTTTGTGACCTTTCTCTGGTAAGCAGCTTTTGGCTTTGTTCTTACGCGTCACTTTTATTTTTATTTTTATAACTATCTCCTCTAATCTTTCCTTATTAGTTTTTGAATCGCCTGGGATTTTATGTTCTGATGGATTTCTTCTGATTCTATGGAAACTTTCCCTAGGGATTTGGAGTTTATATACAAAAAAACAGTGAAATTGTTATTTTCATTTAAGAACTTTTAGTGAAAGTATTCTTGTGATGAGGTTTTTTTTTTTTTTTTTGACATTTCCTTTTAGTAATTGAACTGTTGTGAGATATAATCTCTTTACTTATTTGCAATAACATGAAGAATCTGTAAAATCATGATGCTTTTTTCTCTTTGATTTTAAGGAAAACAAAATATGTTTGTTCTTAGATATATTTCTTAATCACTAGCTAGCTATAAATCACACATCAGGTTCTCTTAATTTTTCTTATAGTGATCACTAGCTATTTCAATAAGATATTTTGTTAAAATATAGGGTTTTGTAGAGTAATATTTACTGTTTATGTTATAGATTAGGTTCCTATGAAATTTCATAGATGCTAAAGGTTCTTGTTGGTATGTGTTGAATCATAAAAGTGTTTTGAGCATTAATTTTTGATTTGCAGATTATTAGATGGATGAAAGTGAACATCTTACCAAACAGATAAGTGCAAGTAGACAAGATGAAGACAGATTAAGCAATTTACCGGAATCTTTACTATGTCATATAATGTCGAATCTTCGTACTAAAGATGTTGTTCAAAGTTGTGTATTATCTACAAGATGGAGAAATCTCTGGAGATATGTGCCTGCATTGGACGTGGATTACTTTCATTTTCGAGATTACAACGCCCTAGTGAGTTTTGTTTACATGTTTCTCTCTTTAAACAGAGAATCTTGTTTTCAGATTTCTAGGTTAGGTTACGATTCTGATAACGCTAAGACACGTATGGTTCATCTCAAAAATTGGATCAACATTGTGATTAACCGGAGAGTTAAAAATCTCCACATTTCCGACAGGGTCACGCCTTATAATGATGGTTTTGAGTTACCTCCGACCATTTACACCTACGAGAGTTTGGTATACTTAGATCTTTGTTGTATAATCTTGACTAATCCAATGTCAATATCTTTGCCTTTTCTCAAAGTTATCAAACTTGAATTGGTAAAGTTTGCCGATGACATTGTTGTGGAGAAGCTGATCTCAAGCTGTCCAGTTCTTGAAAATGTATGCATAAGGGATTGTATCATGCATGATATACATCTTTTACGTGTTTGCTCTCAATCTCTACTAAGCTTTGAACTATTTGATACTTCTATTGGAGATCTGGGTGTGTTAGAGTTTGAAATAGATGTTGCTAACCTTGAGTACCTTAGCCTCTGTCCTAGTAGAAATGGATTTCTCAGAATAAAAAGTTTAGAATCTCTTGTCGAGGCATATCTTAAAATCGGATTAGATAATGATCCAAGTGATCACCTCAAGATAAATATGGTTCGTGATTTTCTCCTTAAGATCTCTTGTGTCAAAAAGTTGTTTATAGATACGGATACGACTGAGGTAATATTTTTTTTGAAATGACTATCTAGTTTTTTCCATTTATTTGAGAAACTTATTAGTCACCTTCTTTGCAGGACATCTTTGATTATATGAAATGTGGTCATTGTCTACCTCTATTTCATAACCTTTCTTTCTTGGACATTAGCTTTCGCTATTGCAGCTTGAAAAAATTGTCAACATTTCTTGAGAGTTGTCCAAATCTAAAATCCCTTGATGTGGTTAGAATTTTGTTAGTTAATAACTTTCTCTCTCTTTTAAGAGTCTGAAAACTATATTGCAATTAACTTGTCCATTTGGTTAATGTTTCAGGTTTTTGATGAGTCATTTGATGATGATGATGGAATTGTATACATGTCTCAATGTCTCTTAACATCTCTCGAGTATATTAAAATTGGAAGTCTAATCAAAGGGGACACAATTGAGATGAAACAAATTAGTTACTTTTTGGAAAATTCAACAATCCTCAAGACATTGACTCTACGCTCGGCGTCTCTTTCTTACAAAATGAAAGAAGATCCTGTCTTTCGTAACAAACTCCTTTCCATTACAAGACTATCTCCCCAATGCCAAGTTGTTGTGCTTAGCTAGTCGTTGAATTTTGACTTTGAATGGAAAATCTTATCGTTATTTTGTTCAGATTTTGATGTGTTGAATCTTATAAGACAATCATATTTATGGGTTAAGCTAAATATTTGCTTAGTAGTAATAATAGATAATTTTTTCTCTATATATATATATATATTTTATTAAAGCTCTAATGTTAAATTTTATAAAGTAGATCAGTGTTACTATAACTCTAGTCGAACACTAATCAATATCTTCGTGATAAACGTAAACCCTGATCTTGGTTACACAATTGATTAATGGTACAATTGATTAATGGTTTTGTGTTTTGTTTCGCATGAATAACATCGATGTTTTTGAGTTTAGCAAACACTTTTAACCAATTCTAGGGATAATATTTAGGCAAAATTACTAACATGACCTATATTTTTCAATTAATTGCATACGTAACCCGAGATTATCGCGAATTACTGAAGATATCCCAATTTTTGTTTAACCCCATTCTACCCCCGGTCATGAAGAAACAAAAAAGAATAGAAAAAAAATAATTTGAGGAGAGAGAAAAAAGTTGTCCAATAATTGCGAAAATGCCACAGCGCGATCTGGCGAGTAGAAAAATCTGCGAGAATTTGAAATGCAGATTTTGTTTGGGTGTAGTTTTAATTTCGCCGATTTTTTTTTGCCGATTTATTTTGCTCTGTTGATTTTTGTAGTCACAGATTTTTCTCGCAGATTTGTTTGACTATTTGGCCGCAGATTTTCTGAAATCGTCGACGTCACCGCCGAATTGTCGACGTCACCGCAGATTTGTCGTTCCATTGTCGAGTTTCGCCCGCAGATTTGTGAATAACACTGGCGATTTTCTGTAATTGCCGATTTTTTTTTGCAGAGTTTTGCTGATGTTGGCGATTTCTGTGTGACTGTAGTTATATTTTTGACTGTTGAATTATTTTTTAAAATTGTTGATTTTTTTGTTGTCACCGCATATTTCTGAATTTCTGAAATTGCCAGATTGACCCCGTTCTTTCGTTACTGTCGTTTTTTATTTAAAATCGGCAATGGCCGACGATTTTTTCCTCATGTGGTCGCCGATATTTTTTCTTACTGAACTGACCCTCACGTTACCGCAGATATGTTTTCCGCCGATTTGTCCTAATTCTTTGACCGCCGTTTTTATAAATCTGCGGTGTTTTGTTCTGTCGAATTTTAAAAATCGTGGCCGATTTTTTTGGTTATATTCATGCGACGTCGTTTTTCACGGCCCATCACGGTCCATCCGGCCCATCCGGCCCATATGTTATGACCCATTGGGACAAAATCTGGGCCATATTAAACGACGTCGGTTTTCAAAATTTCTTTTCTTATCAAGAATTTGTCTAAGTGGCTGAATAACACGGTGTCGTTTTGGATAGTGTTGTCGACTTGTATTGATTATCACTGATTTCTTAAAATACTCTGTTCGACTACCCATTAAACCCTAGTTAATGACTCGGAAATTGCAACCGTCCATTTACAACCTTTCAGTTCCTATATACATACTGCTTCGCCTAACATA
>OVBE01002597.1:0-29924 GCA_900406425.1 Iberis pinnata
AATTTTATTTTCGAAATTATTTTGAATTAAAAAATCTCAAATGATGTAATTTATTTTTAAAATAATAATTATGAGCCATTTATAAAAATTAATATATTTATTATTACTAATTATTAATAAATGATATAAGTATTTAACATTAATTATTATAACCATAAAAAATATTAGTATCAGTATCAAAAATAATGCAAAATAAAATATCATTTTTTGTAATTGACACATATAGATATCGATTGTGAAAATTGATTTAAATTTTTGTGTCAACTAATTAATTGATGCAATAATAAAATCATTTATCATAAGTGAAGCAAAAATTAACATCAATATTATAAATTGAAGCAAATATAAAATCATTTTTAGTTAGTGAAACATATTAACATCAATTACACAATCAATGCAATATTTACATCAATTATTTTTATTAATACAAAATATTTGCATCATCACTTATTAAGTCACTTATTTAAATGATGTAAAATTCATTTGTATCATTTATAATTGATGTAAAAATAAAAAATAAATGATACAATATACAATTTTTCTTGTAGTGAACAGCTTTTGAGATTGCAAAATTGCAGACTAAATCTACTTCGTCTTCCTTGATTTGAGTTATTTCATCTCTTGAATTTGAACCTTGTGGCTTACTCCTTGTTGATATCTGACTTGTATGCTTAGCCACCCACACATATCCAAATCTCCTTGGTTCTGGAAATACAGCTCTTATTCTCCAAGCTTGATAAACATGATGCTTTAACCTTTTCTTGTTACGATGCATAGTGTCTTTCACATTGGTCCTACACTTTTCGGCCGATGGGTTTTGTAGTTGATCAATCCGACCTCTGTGAATCGTCTTTCTGTATATCCTTGGCTGTGCAACGTTTCGTCTTTCATTCTGAGGATGCTTCTCCTTTGCAGCAACGAAATTGGATAAATTTGAAACATCAACATGATCTGATGATTTGTATCCATTGTAACTCAACCCCCAATTGACTTTTGAAGGTTGTCCAACAACAAGTATTTGATCTAAGTCATTTTCCCCACTGTTGAGCATTCTAATCTTCTTGTGATTCTTAGTGAGCTGGATCTCCAGTGATTGAGTTTTCTTCCTTTCGTTATTTGCCCAAAAATCCATTTATTTGATGGTTTCTTCGAGTTGAGCATTCTTTTTGGTTCTCTCTTTTAACTCTTGCTAAATCTTCTCAAGTGACCCTGTTGAGTTCATATCAGGTTTCTCACTTCTTTTCTCCATCTCCAGAATGTTCATTTGAGCCTTCAACATTGCTTTATCCTTGACAAGCTGCAGATTTTCATTGCTCAAAGCGACCCAATTATTATACAGAACACGATATTCAGCCTTTGCATCGACTTCTTCATCTTCATCTGAATCAGTGTCTGAATCAGTTACAGCAGGGACTTTTTCATATGTTTCTTCATGAGAGGTTAATGCAACAAAGTTCAGCAGTAGTTCTTCATTCGAATCATCGTTGTTCTCAGATTCAATATCACTAAAACACAACAAGGATTTCTCCTTTCCTTTCAGTATACTAGGGCATTTTGGTCTTGTGTGTCCCATGCCTTTGCACTCAATACAACGTAGCTCCTTCCTCTTAGCTAGTGGACACTCACTCTTAAAGTGTCCATATCCTTCACACTCGTAACATTGAAGATACTTTTTCTTTTTGATCTTTCTTCACTTTTTGCTCCACGATCTCCACCGCTTTGTTGATTTTTGAAGGTTCGAGTCTTTCCCTTTTCAATTCTCTTAAGCATCTTGTTGAATTTTCTAGCCAACAAACTCATGTTTTCTTCCATCTTTTGTATTCGATTATCTTCTCGATTTGCAACGAAAGCAATTCTCTTCTGCTTAGTACTTGGTTCTTTTGGATCATTAAACTCCTCTGCTTTAAGCATCCCAACCAGTTTATCAAACTTCATATCATCAGTATTCATGGCCATTTTTAAAACTACTTTGTGAGCTGCAAATCATTCGGGAAGACACCTTAAAATCTTTTTCACAAGTTTCTTCTCCTTGTACTTTTTCCCTAGTACTGACGCTTCATTTGCAAGAGTGCTGAGCTTTGAGATGAAACTGCTAACTGATTCATCTTGTCCCATTTTCATATTTTCAAATTTAGAGGCCAGATGGTCAATTCGAGTGCGTTTGACACTTGCGTCACCCTCGAAGTGGTTGATCAAGGTGTCCCAAGCTTCTTTTTCAGATTCACATCCTTTTATGATTTTGAATTGATCCAGATTTACAACTGTGAAGATATTAGTCAATGCTTTTGAGTTGTACATAGATGCACTTTTTTCAGCTTCTGTCCATTGATCACTTGGCTTAGGAATTTATTTTTGATATTTGTCCAGAACAGTTGGTTCTTTCCATCCATTGACTACAGGAGTCTAAACATCTTCATGAATTCCTCGAACAACATGTCTCATCTGAGCTTTCCAGTGCCCAAAATTTCCTTCATCCAACATGACTATTTTCTGAACAGCAATTAACTCTTTTGAAATATCCATGTCTTAGCCAGGATCCCAACTTGTTTTGGTTGTCCCGCTCTAATACCAATTGAAATGTCTAAGAAACATATATGACACTGGATGATTGAGCAGAAATTATCAAGAACACAATTCTTATTAGAGATCTTTTAAACAACTTTTACGCAGTTTGTTTAATCAGACTTATTCAACATCCACACACAAATTTGATGCCCACCAATTCCTAATCTACCCAAAAATGTATACTAGATCTTCTTTTGTTTCTCTCAGAAATCAAGCCTATGGTTTTTTATTTTTCTCTCTAGTGAATTGCTTAAAGCCCTCATTCTTTTCTTGAGTCTTTAAACAACTTCAACCCATATATCTTTTAAGAGAATCTTTCCAAATCTTCTTAACAAGATTTTCCTTCATATCTTAACTAATATTATTTTTAATCAAATATTAGTTAATCTTCCTTTCCTTTGTCACAAACAATATCTTCATATCTTTTTATCAAAGATATAATGTCAGCTCCACGCTCCACGTTACAAGATCCAAGCTCCACGTCATCACTCAATTCTTGCTTTGAAATTTCGGTCTCAACAAGGAACTAGTGAGTATACACCCAACTTTGGTTCAGACTAACAAATATGTTTCTTTACAAAGATCCATGTTAGTTCGTGATGATGATTAATTAATGTTTTGTGTAGGGTTTTAGACTTGTATCCGAAAGGAGACTCTAAAGCTAAAGGGAAATGGTTATCCCTTTTTTCTGAGACTAGCTGATAGTGAAACACTAAGACAAGATGAGAAGATTTTCACTAAAGCACACGTGCGAGTTCTACACCCAAGTGGATGTAATCACTTTCACACCAATGTACGTTCTTTTTTTTTGTAAAAAAAATTTTAATTAAAAAGTACAAATATTTCTGGAAAAGGTCCAGTACATTCCTAAATTGGGTCCAGTCCAATACAATCACTAAACCAAACAGAAATTAAACCGGTCCGGTTTACTAAACCGAATCTAATTGAAATAACAACAATTTAAACCGGTTCACTAGCAAACCCTAATCTCTCTTAGGGAACCTTCGAGAGCCACCGCATCCAATTCTGCGAATCGCCGATCGTAGTGTCGACGTCGGAGCGGCGAGATCAAGACTCCGGTTTACACTATACCGTTAACTCGAGACCATGGCAAAGAAAATTATGAGAGAAGAGGAAGAGTTAGGTCGGTAAACGCCTCAGAGGAGATGCCTGAGAAACTTCACATCAGAGGTGGTGGGAGACAAATCGACTCCCTGATGATGGTGGGATGGTATGACCGTGCCAGATCCACCGTCCCCTGACAGTCTAAGGCCGCGCATAGGCCTCCATGACCGCCCAAGGACCCGATATCGCCGCACCTGAAGTTATGGCTCTCAGATCCGTCGCCGTCTTCCATAAACACCACCAAATCTCTGGCTGATCAGACCAAAGAAGTTGATGCTTTGCTACTCCTCATCATCTTCTGCCATAGTTATAGATCTGAACTTGGAGAAGCTTTTGTTTAGACTGCAAAATCGAAGTCGGAGCCGAAGGAGAGCCCACGGTGCCATAATCGCTTGAGCTCCCAAATCTCGGTGCACGCGGATGTGCTCAGACGGTGTGTACGATGGTTACGCTCGACATTAACTCTCTATCGCTTGCTTGTAGAGAGAAGAAAGAGAAAAAAGTTAAAGTAGAGAGAGAAAAGATTTACCAATGTACGTTCTTTAAAAAAACCTTTTCAACAATAGTTTTGTAAAATTTTGGAGTTTCATCCAAGAGATGATAAACAAGAAAAACTATGATCTTATCTATTTGGTTTTGACTCTGAAGAAGGAAATTAACGGATTTAGTAATTTGTTAGCGAGTAAGTCTCTCTTATCGAAAGCATCGTCAAAGTTCACTTCTTCATCATCGTTTACTATTATGATTAATTAACGGATGATAGAAAATTTTTGCATGAAGATAGCCTATCTCTGGTTTGTAGATGGCAGTGATAGGGATGCGAGCGTCCATGTGAATCGTTGTTCTTTTTCGACATTTTTCTGGTCGGATTACAAGTCTTCTTGTCCCTTGCTTCGGCTCTCCCTCATGGTATTTACAGAGGTTTATTTTGATGTTGTTCTTAGGCATGAGTTCCATATCGATCCTTCATATTTCACTGCCTTTATGCTTTTGGTAACGCTAATGCGTTATCTGTTTTACCTTATCGAGTTTTTTCCTTTTGGGAAGAGTTTGTTGTCTCACGGTTCAGTCTAAATCACAGTCTATTAGAAAAAATTTGGCCAAATCAATTATATTAGAAGTTTCTATGGTTTGTATTTGCAGTTATGTCTCAAGTTTAGGCATTTCTACGTTTATAGTTTTCAGTTCGATCTTTTTACTATTTTAATGTTTTTAACGTTTCCAGAAGTCAATAGAACTTGATGGTTTATGTCTCCAAAAGTATTAAAGTATTATGTTCCTTGTCCACCTAATGTGTTTCTAAATTTGTATTTTACTCTACACTCTTTTGGAATCGTAAATATAAAAAAGCTACTTAAGAACGGGAGCCTCTAGTTCTGGTGGTAATGGATCCTAAGCTGAGATATCCGCCATCACGAGTTCGAACCCCGACCGCTCCGAAATTCATATACGGGTTGCAGCACTTAAGAGCCAATATGTGGAGTGCCATTTGGCCAATCACGTGGCTAGTCGGAACACCTGATGGGTCCGGAAACTTGGATTATCAAAAAAAAAAACTACTCTGGTGAGAAAAAAAATCCACGACTTTTTTAAAAAAAAATTACTAATTCAAAACTTTAAAACATTTTCGTGTTACTAATTTTTATTTTTATTTTTTTAAAGAAAGTATTTGGACGTCCAGACTGGCGGGCTGATCAATGCTAAATCCAGAATAAAAAAAACAAAAGAAAGAATCTTTAGAGACATCTTCTTCTTCAATCAACGACAAATCTCATATACACCATCATCAATTTTACTCCTTTTTCTAATTTACGCGCTTGTTGATTCTTCTTCTTCAAAGTTCCCTTTCGAAATTTCCTGAGAAACCTTTCTTTTCCTTTTCTGGGTTTTGTCTTCATCTGCTAAATTGCAACTGATTCGAATTTTGGGCAATTTAATTTCAATCCAAAGAGTTTCCCAAAATTGAATCTGTGTCTTTTTCATCTTTTTCTATTCAAATCTGAAAACTCTGTTGCTTTTAATGTGCTGAAGAAGCTTCTTCGACAAGTAGAATCATCTTTTAGGGTTTTATATTCTTTACCCCAAAATGTTTCAACTTGTAGAGAATCTATGCCTTTAAGTAGCTTTCTCCACGAGATTTGATAATCCAAGAGAGGTAAACCAAAAAAATGGGATCGAATTGTGATGGGAATTTGAAACCCGAGATTGAAGAATCTAATGTTTCTGGTAAAACTAGGGTTCTTCAGCCTCTCGATGTTTCAACATCTAGAAAAACCCTAATCCCCAACAATTGGTCGATTAATTCTTTACCTGATGCCTCTAATAGAATCAAGCTTTTGAAATTAGGTTCTCCTTCTGCTAAATTCAAGAGAATGGCTGAAGAAAGAGACGAAGTTTCAAGGTCAGTGAATAGCTCAAGCAGTAGCCATAACTTCAGAGAAAGAATCAGTGGTGTACTTCACCGGAAAATCAATTGGAGTTCATTGATGCATATGGGTAAAGAATGGATTAAGAATCCTATAAACATGGCTCTCTTTGTATGGATACTTGTTGTTGCTATCTCTGGTGCTATTCTCTTTATGGTAATGACTGGTATGTTGAATCAAGCTTTACCTAAGAAGTCACAAAGAGATGCTTGGTTTGAAGTAAACAATCAAATCCTAAATGGTTTGTTTACTTTGATGTGTTTGTATCAACATCCGAAACGGTTTTATCACTTGGTACTTCTTTTTAGATGGAAGCATGATGATATAACAAAGCTTAGGAAAGTTTATTGTAAGAATGGAACTTATAAACCGAACGAATGGATGCATATGATGGTTGTTATCTTCTTGCTTCACTTGAATTGTTTTGCTCAATATGCTCTTTGTGGTCTTAATGTTGGATTCAGAAGATCAGAGAGACCACCTATTGGAGTAGCTATATGTATCTCTACTGCGATTGGAGCTCCTGCGGTTGCAGGTTTGTACACTATACTTAGTCCATTAGGGAAAGATTATGATGATGATGGTTCGAGTGTAGACGAAGAGAATCAACTACAACGTGAAGAAGGGTCTATAAATCGTCGTAGTACTTTAGAGAGGAGATATTCATTTGCTTCTACTTCAACAGGTGATGTGATGGTTCCAGTGAGTAATCCTCAATGGAGTGGTGGAGTTTTAGATATATGGGATGATATTTCATTAGCTTATCTATCTCTATTCTGCACATTCTGTGTCTTTGGATGGAACATGGAAAGAGTTGGATTTGGGAACATGTATGTTCACATAGCTACATTCATTCTCTTCTGTTTAGCACCTTTCTTTATATTCAACTTAGCTGCAGTTAATATAGATAATGAGACAGTTAGAGAAGCGCTTGGTATATCTGGAATCCTTCTTTGTTTGTTTGGTTTGCTATATGGTGGATTCTGGAGGATACAAATGAGGAAACGATTCAAGTTACCGAGTTATAAGTTTTGCTTTGGAAGATCCGCGATTGCTGATTGTACACTTTGGTTATTCTGTTGTTGGTGTTCTTTAGCTCAAGAAGTTAGAACTGTGAACTCTTATGAGATAGTTGAAGATAAGTTTTGTCAAAGAGTGGAAGACAAGAGTTTGGTAATATCTCCTTTGCCTCGCGAAGAAGGTGTGTTTGATCCTAGGAACATGAGCGGGGCTAATACCCCGAGTAGGTTTTATAAAGAGGTACATAGTCCAAATGTACAGACACCTAAAAGTGAGGTTGTTCTGACTCCACCTTCTCCTTTGTCTATACATAGAGAAGCTTGAGCTTAAAACAACCATGGAATCTGAATCCACTTGTAACTGTAAGCCTGTAACTCTTCTTACTTTCCCTTCCTGTGTTGTATGAATTTGATTTGGAGGAAACTTTTGAATATATATTTGTTTTTTATTTGTTTGGGGTTAGAGAGTTTGATGAAACTGGTTTTGTCATGTGAGTTATGTAACCATATCAGTTTCTTGGTTAGAACATTGCTAGTTTCTTATGTAATGTAAAAATTTGCAAGTAATGTTTCAGATGAGAGTTTTCTGCCATTTATGTGCCTTTGGAGGCTTTGATCTTACTAGTAATTCATGTGTTGAGCTATGTGGCTAAAGAAGTTGTTGGGTATTGAGGTAAAGTTACAAAATTCTACATTATATTTATCTGAAAATTAATATATCATGATATATATCAAAGGCTCCAATGGAATGATAATTAACAAATCTTATAGTTAAAAGAAAGCAATTTTTCTTAGCCATAAAACAAGTGACTTGAGATAAAGAAGATAGTGGAAGGATAAACGCACAAATAACCATGAAAATAGCTATAGAGAAATCCATAAGGATTCTGAGCTAAATTGGATATAAATGTCTAAATTAAACACCAAATAAACCAAACCAGTGATATCGGTAAGGACGCAATGGAAAGTTTTTTTTTTCCAACTAGGTCAAATAAGCAAACATACAGAAACAAACAAACATAAATACAACTCCGGCGCCCAAAAAAGACATATCCGAAAACAGAGGACAAACCTGGCAAAACAAGAGGCGAACAACAATGGAGGTGCCAACAGAAAATGCCGGCGGAACCAACTAAAATCTTGACCAACCAACCTATCACTTAGAAGGATCCTGAAAGGATAGAAGCTTTTGGATCGTCTGGAGCTCGGGAAGAGTAGAATAATTGCTACTAGCAAAGACAAACTTCATGTGAAGACAAAGATAAGGCATCTGTCAAGAAACTACAGCAAACGAGCACGAACGGAGTCGAACGAAGACCAAAAAACAGCTTCAAAGCCTATAAGGAGAGGAGCGAAGGACCGAGTGAGAAGCAAGAAACACCAAACGAAAGATGAAAGCCCGACACCAAACCAGTCGAAGTGAGCACCACCAAAAAAAGGCGAGAAGAAAGGAGCAGCTCTGGTCGGAAAATAAGTCAACAAATACCATTGCATAGTGTAACTTATTTATTATTTCTTATGAGAGTCAATAATAATTGTTCCTAAACACTTTTGTTTTCTTTATCTCATCAATTTATCATGTAAATTTCCTAATCTAAGATATTTCACTTTTGTGTTCTTTCTCTCATCCATTTATCATGTAAATTGTACGACGGTAAAAAACTGGATTAAGGAAATACGATGAAATAAACGATTAAAACATGAAATAAAACGAATAGCGGAGTCGAGAATGGAATCTCTTTCCTTAATTCTTTAAATCGCCCGTAGTGCCACGGTTTTGTGCGATGTAAAAATCTCAGGATACAACCACTAGAAAACCGTATTGAATGCACTCGAGAACGGAATCTGTCGAACTTAGAACAGACGATGTAATCTCGAGACTTACTTTTTAGAGAGAAGAAGAAATACGTGAGAGAGATTGAAGGAAATTTTTCTGTGTTTCGAGAAGAAGTTCATAATGAATGAGCGAGAGGGATTTTTAAAGGCGACGAGCCTTAAGTTTGAAACGGCTAAGATTCCAAAAAAATCTGGGAGTCGTTATGACTCGGTCAGTTACGCAATCTGGAGAGATATTTTTTGATCCAAAATTATTTTCGATATCTTGTAGGACTAGGACTAAGACTAGGACTGGGACATTCCCAAAGACCCGCGTCGGTCGGCGGCGGCGGCGCGCGCGTGTGGGTGGCCCATCTCTCTCCAATACACCATAGTGTACCCAAACCAATTGAACATAAACATGCACTCTTCCATATATATACTAGTGGAAAAAAGTTTCTACTAGCAATGTGGGATAAAACCACTTAATGGGTTTAGTCAACACAAAGTCAACACTTTTGTGTTTATGCATGTTTAAGTTGATCTCTTTACATCTCTATTTCTCATTCAAAGTGCACTCAAATTTGACAAATGAATATTCCATATTATAGTGCTCGTTACAAAGATTCCGATGCACTCATAATCCGGCCATTCCGGTTAACGTCTTCACCAGAGAACTCGCCAGAGCATTGGTTAAACTCGTTGTAAAAATATTTGAGTTCCAACATAAATTTATTAATCTAAGATATTCTTGTATCTTCGTGATTTTCCTGATCTTGTGAAATCTTCTCCTTATGATTTGGTCGATCGATAACTCCCAATATAATGGCAATTCTGTAACTCTTCTTGTGATGAATTTGATTTGGAGGAAACTTTGGGAATATATGTGTTTTTGATATGTTTGAAGTTTAGAGAGTTTGATGAAGCTGATTTTGTTATGTGAGTTATATAATTATATCAGTTTCTTATGTAATGTAAATTTGCAAGTATTGCTTCATATGAGAGTTTTCTGCCATTTATGTGCCTTTGGACTTGCAATTCATGAGTTGAACTAGGTGGCTATTGGAGATAAGTTATCAAATTCTAGTATACTACTATACTGTATTTTTCGTCTGAATTTTAAATATCATGATGGGAGTACAGAGAAATGCAAAGTTCAGGTCAACAAATATAATTCATTAGTCAAAAACCAGCGGAAATATACAATAATTCTCTGAAGTTAGTCCTAAAAATGACATCATAAGACGATAATTAACAAACTTTATAGTCGAGAGAAAGCAATCTATTCGAACCATTCACGCTAAACGTGCCACCGGATTGAGCTAAACCGGATATAAATATCTAAAGTAAAGGCTGGATAAACTGAAATGTGAGTTGGATTTTGTTTGTATTATTGTATAGCGAATTAAATACTACTTTTCGATTAAATCGCAATGAAAAAAATAACAAAATGAGACTGCCAAAATCCATTGAATTTTAGGAATAGCAAAATTGAAAGACATTTTTATATAGCTTATTTAGAGCATTTCCAATACTATTTTATTTTTTACTCTAAACCCTGTTAGAATAGATATAATTAAAAATAAAAATAGAGTTTGGAGTAAAATGTGCTCTAACCCTATTCTATTTTGCATTCCAAAATGAAGTAAAATGACTCAAAACTTCTTTTTTTTGTCAAACCATAAATTCCATTATATTAGACAATGGAGAAGACTCCATAATACAACTACAACTCTTTATGAGAACAAAAGAGAACGTAATACAAACGAAAGCATGAGAAAATAAGATAGAACGGAAATTAAACCGTTTGATAACAACACAAATGCAATGAAATCATTGAACAAATTGTTGAAAAGATCGGAATTAACAAGCCACTCTATGACCTTTAGATCTGAAACCATTGTTGAGACGATATGTCGTCTAATAGCAAAACCTTCAAACAGTGAGATTTCTGAGACTTTGGAGAACAACCATCTTGTAGCGCAATGAGATGAGTTTGCCAACCTAACAACACCTGAATCGAAAATTTGATAGATCAAAAGTTTTTCTTCACTGCACTCAAAATTCTTCTTTCTAAGGAAAGGAGTCAATAACATAGAAGACTCCATGATGGAGTAACCAAAGTAAGGCATACTCAAAAATATCCAACGCAACCAAATAATGAGAACCTTGATTAACGTTCATAAATTAGTGAGCAGGTACTTTAGCAATGAAACTAGACAAAAGAGAGTAACTCATAACTCCATGTTGCACTTTATTTTTCACTCTAAAATAGACTTCCACCACAAAATAGAGAGGGATTGGAGTGATTCCATTTTAGAATAAAAATAGAATTTTATATTGGAAATTTTTGTAAAAAAACAAAACCCAAAGCGAAATCTACTCGGTTCCTATATGTCTTATGTAGTTGGACACGAAAAACCCGAATCATAACCCGAACTAAATCAGAACGGAAACCCGAATGCCCACCCCTAGTGTATATTTTTGATAGAAGATTTATATTTTACAAATAAACGTTGGAGAACCGGAAAAGCTCCAATCAAATTCAAACCGAAACTCGAATGCCCATCCCTAGTGCATAGTGTTGAATATTGCATATATTTCATTAGACCAATGAATAAACAAAAATATTTTATTAAGGATAATAATATCTAAAAAAAAAATCTTATTTGTATAGTCAAACACAACTAAAAATATCTTCTCATACTATTCATGTAATCAAACAAATATATTATGTATACGAACAATATTCAAAAATCTATTAATTCAATCTATAAAGTTTTTGATAAATTATTAGTTAAGATTTTTTAATTTAAAATAAAATAGATAGATTTTATTATGCACTATTGATTAATTTAAAATTATATATATGAATATATATATATATATATATACTGAGAATATAAAATATATAAATGTAAAATTCACTCAAATTGTTATATATATAATCATAATTTTTAAAATAATATGTTTTACTATAATCTATAAATTATAAACATATATAATTTTAAATTTCTATTCAGTATTTATATATTCATTTTCATTTGTAAAATTTTGTAGTTAAAATCTAAAAATATATTTTATAAGCTAACGCTTATCTGCACTATGTGAGATATCATCTAATTTAAAGATACTAACAAATCTAATATTAATTTAAAGAAAATAATTATTGTGAATATTATATATATATATCATATGCATGCTTAGGAATTGGGTGTTGTTGTCATAATAGTAATTTTCTTGGAGAACCACTAACATATTGTTTGTCTAATCAGCATGTTGTCTAATTTAAACTTTTTATGTTTAAAGCATACTTTCGGTTTCCTTTTAAAACTCTCTGATATTTTATCGATGTAGGGCTATCATTCTAGGATCATCACTATTTTAACCCATTTTACATTATTATCAACACAATTATATATTTATGTCTATTTCTGGTCGACATAAAGATAAAAATATCTTAACTAAAAGACAATATTTATACTGTAAATTTAATGTCTTTAAGTAGTTAATGATTCGACTTTATAATTGCATAATTGGGGTTTTTATTTTATTTAAATACACTTATACTATACAGAATCGAATATGTGTCATGTCCACATGTTTAGGTGGACACGTGTCATGCTGATCATACTACCAACACACTCGTTAAACACGTTTCTTTTCACATTTCTTAATTACTCTACCAATCCCAATAATCATTTTTATTTCATCCAAATATTATAGTCATTGTAAATTAAGCATAAACAAAATATCCGTTAAATTCACTTTGATCTATTATTTATTTTTAATCGATTTAAATAACTGGATATCTGTAAGATTATGAATAACTTAATTTATTGTAGTCATTATAAATTAGACATAGATAAAATATATGTTAGATTCGTTTCAATCCATTATTTGCTTCTAATCGATTTAAATAGTCTGGATGTTCGTAAAAATACAAAAAAATAAATAATAAAATGGTGTATCAATAAAAACTGCAATAAATACAATTTTTTTTAAAGACTGAATATCTGCCCCGATCCATAATACAGATCGAATCATAGCGGATATTTGCAATTAAAATTAAGCTTGAATATCTGAAACTTTTTTGAAACGAAGCAGATTGAGTGAACTATATGTAGTTGAGTGGAACATATCGCGAATACTAAAATTTTTTGAATATATGCTGCTTATTCCTACTATAAACTAGGATGGAAAAAATGAATTTGTTAAGATATGGTGTGATTATTCATCACTTGGTATCACTAATCTTATCTACATGTTTGACAAGTGTTATGAAAATTAGTGATTATTCATCATTTTAGTACGTTCATCCTACTTAGCTTGTTGACACATATATGTTATGTGTATAAGTCCTCCTCATTAGTATAAATAGAAATTATAACTCATTTGTGAAAATATAAGTTTAAAAAGAAATAAAAGCATAAGTATAATCTCTTTTTCCAAATTTCTTATCAAAATATTTCTTAGTTAATAGCTTTATAAAGTTAAGAAGAAATTAATTTATTAGTGCTCTAATCTAAAAACTTAATTCGTATTAATATTTTTATATTATAATAATAAATGAAAGAAAATAAAATTCATAAGATATTTTACTATTAGCAATAATAATTAACCTTAATATTCAACCTAATAAAATGGTGGGGTCAACTTTAGTTGGCTGACTTTTAAGAAACTTTATCTTCAGGTCCCACAAACTTAATATACCCAATAATATATTGCCACGTATTAAAGCAACGCAAAAAAAGTCCGAAAACTTCGGCTATATAAATCACTGATTTACAACACTTATTTTGAGAAACTTCATACTTCCATTTTCTTCTTTGTTTCTTCTTCACAATTCAATCCCTAATCCACATAGAACTGGATACTCTGGCTGATTCAGAGGTTAAGAACCGAGACGTGGTTCTGAAACTATATGACGCCTTAAGATCTCGAGACGTTGAATCTGTTCACCGAATCTTAACTCCAGATCTGGAGTATTGGTTTCACGGTCCTCCGCCTCACCAGTTTTTGATGCGCATCCTCACCGGAGTATCTCCGCCGTTCGAATTCGTTCCGTTATCCGTCGTTTCATTTGGATCAACCGTTATCGCTGAAGGTTGTGACGTCTCTAGCTCCATTTCTTGGATTCACGCTTGGACTGTATCTCATGGGATAATCACAGAAGTTAAGGAGTACTCCAACACTTCTCTTACTGTTACACGAATCGGTAAAGTTGTCTCTGGACGATCCACTGAGATTGCGCCGTCGAAGCGTTGCCCTTCTGTTTGGGTTAGTCAATTCTCGGGTCGAACTGGTAAACCCGTACCGGGTCTGGTTCTTGCGATTTAAGATTCTGAGTTTTGGTAAAGTAACAGATACGTCAGGAATAATTATATAAAAGCTGGTTACGTGTCAGTGTATGGTTGGTGTATCTTTAATAAGATAAAAGGATTTGTGCGGTTGAAAAACGCGGTGTGGACGTTTTCGTGTCGCTAGTTATCATGGGGAAACCCATATTGATTTGTGGCGTTACGTTTGGTTATGTTATTATTGAAATAAAGTTGTACTTTTGGGATAATAATGTTTTAAAATTTTGCAAAATATCAAAACTTATAGTCTCTTCGTTTCAAATTACTTATCGTTTTAGAGTTTTGCACACAGATTAAAAAATCTCTGTTTTTCAATAAAAACACTATTAAATATTCTATATCAATAAATAGAAAAAATCCTGCAATTTTATTTCATTAATAACATAACCAAACGTAACGACATATATTTTATTTTTAAAAAGTTAAATTCATTTAATTTATACATTAAAAACCTAAAACAACATATATATGAAACGAAATTTTTTTTTTCAGAACGACAACTAATATGAAACGGAGGGAGTACATCTTTGTAATTGTGGGGGCACCAAAAAAAGAAGAGAGAGAATTATTTGTAGGAAGAGAAATTATAGAGAAAGAAGCAACGAGGAAGGTCACTCATGTGTCTTTATTGTGAATTTATGGGCTCGCGTTAGACTCCAAGCAAAGAAAAAGTTAAAAATAGACCTATTTTGTATTTTTAAAAGTTATAAATAAAGTGATGGATATGAGGTTCAAATTCTTTTTTTTTTTTTTTTTTATAAACTATGGGAGTTCCGAGCCTTTTGGTCCATAATCTCTCCGGTGTCCGGAACCAGCCGTTGATAATACTTATTTAAGGCGTAAATTACTTCTCCCAAAGAGTTTGAACTAGTGACCTTGAACGAATTCTAATTCTTTTTAAGGGGTAATTTAACCAACTAAACTTATTGGAAACAACAAACAAAATGGGGTAGAAATTTTTTTGTTAATTTAAACTATTAGAAATCAATATGAAATGTGAAGTGCATTTTCAAAGGCATTAGTGGAAAGGTTGTAATTAGGATTGGAAATTCGGTTCAATCGGTTCGGTTCGGGTCGGTTTTTTTGGTTTTCGGTTTTTTTAGTTTTTGGATTTGTGTGTCGAACTAAACCAAATAAAATTTTGGTTTGGTTCGGTTCATAAATCAGTTTATTCGGCTCGATTTTTTTGGTTATTTTCGATTTTTTCGGTTATTTTTCGGTTTTTCCAAAAAAAATAATAAACCGATCGGTTATCGGTTTGGTTCAGTTCGAAAAATTCGCTTCAGTTTATATGCTTAGCCTTAGCTTTAATCGTAGCCGCATAGGAAAGAAAAGAGGGAGATAGAGTGAGAAGCAACGAGGAAGGTCACTCATGTGTCTTTATGTGGATTTATATTGTGGCGTCTGTATGGTCAAAATGGTGTGACAATAGACAACAAAGTTGATATGGATGCATTTTCAACTCCTTGTTTAAGTTAGAATCATTGAGATGAAGATCTAATTGATAATGATCAAATGATCAAGAAGACTTGAGAAAAAGATTTAGAAGATATTTCAAGACAAGACACGTTGATTCACCTAACCAAAACACACTGAAATAAGACATGAGCCAAAATCCAATTACAGTGAATATCATTAAAAGATAACGTCGGCCAAATAAAGATAAAGAAGGGTATTGAACCTTCTACAAGAGTTAAGGCTACAAAAGTAGCCGTAGACATTACAAGCATTGATATTCATTGAACATTTGAACTTGATGTGTATGTACATTAACATTCAATAAGCTAGAAAATAAATTAGTATGGGGTAATAAAGTATAAAATGAATTTTAAAAATTTTCTAACTATATAAGTGAATATTGAAAATATAATAGCTTTTATACACAATAATAAAGTACTTTGTAGATGAGATAATTAGATTTTATAATATTTTTTTAAAAAAAAATCCATGTTCTTTTACTTGTCGTTAGCGACAGAGACAACGATAGCGACAACGATCATCGACTCTTTATGTTATTCGTTTTGCAGTCGCTGCGACAGCGACAACATAAAACCTAATTACGAGTTCTTGACATTTGGATTTTGGTTCAGTTTAACGGTTTTTGGTTTTTTCGGGTTAGGAAATATAAAAACCGTTCGAATATTTAATCTAAAACGAATCAATTCCATTTGAAAATATTCGAGTTTGGTTAAGTTTATTAATACCCATTTTGTACCGGAAAAACGAAAAAACCCAAAAAACGTGGAAACGCGTTTTCCCGCAAAAAATGTGAAAACGCGTTTGGGATCGATATCGGCAAGTTTGGCCGATACGGAGGGTCGATATCACTTCTTCGTTAATTGTATCGGCTTTATCAAACCGGTACACACTGGCCGATAGGTGTGTATTGGGCCATGTGTACCGGCCAACTGGGTCGATATGCATTCTTCATTGATTGTATCGGTTGCACACAACCGATACACCTTAGCCGATATAGTTGTACCGGTCAATGCGTATCGGTGTGCAATCTCCAGAACTTGTATTAGCCAAAGGAACCAATACAAGTGGCCGATACTCTCTCCTAAATGCTTCTTCTAGCTCCTTCTTGATTCTTTCTCCACGGTTTTGACTCTAAATTAGCTCCACACTCATTAGGTATGCGAAATATATAATGGAATGCAAAATGCAATCTAACTAGTCTAAATGCAAGTAAAACTAACTAAAATGAAAACTAAACAAAAGTCTAAATTGGTTAAAAAACACAATATATCATTTTTTTCCCCCGGATCTCACAAATTCACAATGACCAACTAGTCAAGTTACCTAACATTCATCGTATAAAAATTTTTACTAAAATTTTTCCGTAATATTAGTATGAAGCACATCTCTTCACACTACAATACTCTACATCGGTCATGATTGTACATAATGTTACATGCCCGATTATTCATACAAACATGAAAATGGTGACAAATTATTTTATTGTATAAATATAAGATGTATGACAAATTATTGTATTGTATAAATATAAGATGTATGACATTATTTTGTTACCAAACTATCACCTAATTCAATTAAAAAAAACGTCGAGTTTACTCATAGCACAACTTAAACTATAGTAAATACATCAAACAAGAACTTAAAAATATAAAATACATGATTCACAACTAGTTTCTTAAACTTGATTTTGTTCCATTTGAAATATATTTGTAACTAATTAAACTATAGTAAATACATCAAACAAATATATTTATTACTATTAAAACTAAATAGTTTTGTTCGATTAGAGTATGTCCATTGGAGGAGCTAGTACTTAGGTGTATTAAAAAAAAATTAATTAAGATAAAATAATAGTCGGTTCTTAGTTTAGTATTTTAAAACTACCAAAGAGCTGCCTACGTGTTGGGTAATGATTGGCTCAGTCGTTTTCAATTTTTTTTGTTTTTGGTTTAGGAGTGGGCATTTAAACCAATTCGAATAAACCAAACCGAACCGAATTTAGTTTGGTTTATTCGGTTAGTTCGGTTCAATTCAGCACCATTTTTATTTTAGTTCGTTTTTTGGTTCGGTTGGACGATAATTTTTTAACTAAAATAATCGAACCTAACCTAACAGACCCGACTCGAACCGAACTTGCTAAAATTAACTGAACAAATCGAAAAAACCAAAAAAGCCTGAAAACCCGAAAATTTAACCGAAATTAAGATTTGCGGACGGAAAAATCGAACTTCAAAACTGAGAAACCAAATCGAACTTCAAAAATTTATCACTTTTCAATAAAATAATATTTTATGATTTGAAAAAAAAATTATTAAAAACCTCTCGGATTCTACCAATGGACGGCAAATCAATAACTACATAAAAATTTTCTTAAGTATATAAAAAGTTGAAAAAAAACTAACAAAAAATTAGTTAAAAAACTTTTGAAAGTTTTTCTGATTTTTTTTTTTTTTGATAAACAATCTTGAAAGTTTCTCTGATGAAGATTAAAAAATTATAAATGAATAACGATAGTTCATCGCATTACATATTAACCATATATTTAATTTAAAATTATATTTGAAACATTTAATTTTTTTTTAACAACATTTAAAACATTTAATTAAGAATTTAATTTAATGAAAAATATAAAAGACATTTGAAAGTGGATAATAACATTTTTGGTTTGTTTGTTGTGATAACAAAAATCTCAGCTTTATTTACACAGAACTTTGACGTGATATTGCCGTGCAACTGCAACGTCTCTATGCATTCCTACGTTCAATATTTTACCAAAATACCCTTCAACACCTTTCTATTTTAACGTAACAGTCCAAAAAACCACAAAGGGTAAAATTGTCTTATTATAATATCTTTTTTCGCGCTTTCTCATTTTTCTTCTCTGGGCAAAATTTGCAACGTTTCTGCTTTTAACTCTCATGGTTACTGTATCGCCATTTTCGTCTCGCATTCAGTTTCTTTTCCTCTTCATCTTCATTTTCTTTACTTGAGATTCGTAGAAATTTTGTGTCTCTCAAGATTTCTTCATCTTCATTTTCGTTGTGGTAACGAAAATTTCACTCACTTTTGTCACATTTCCATAGAATCTCGTCTTGTGTCGTACAAGAAATTGCTCAGATGCTGTTTTTTTTTGTTTTTGTTTTTGAATCAGGAACGCTTGTTTCTCTCCGGTGATTGAGATCGTCTCCTTAAACATCCAAGTAGCTTGTTCGATTACGGATTTTGAGGTATCATGTCTCAGATTTACTGATTTTTCTTTTCTCTTCCCGTTGATTTGTGTGAAAGAAAATGTGTTGTATGAGATCTTTCTTTAGTTTCTGAAGTTAGGATCTCATATTAACGTTCAGTATTTGAAGATCATCTTGAAATATCGTCTGCTTAGGGTTTCTGAATCATTGATTTGTTTAGGTTTTGAGTTGTCGTTAATGATTTTGGAGGCATTTTTGTGTTTGAAGATTCTCTTGAAATCACTTCTGCTTAGGGTTTATAAACTTATTAACGTCTCTCTGAATCATTCATTTGTTTAGGTTTTGAGTTGTCGTTAATGATTTTGGAGGCATTTTTGTGTTTGAAGATCCTCTTGAAATCACTTCTGCTTAGGGTTTCTAAACTTAGTATTATCTCTCTGAATCATTGATTTGTTTAGGTTTTGAGTTGTCGTTAATGATTTCGGAGGCATTTTTGTGTTAACGGTTCACTTTAATCTTGATTCTTTCTAGTGAGAAGCAATGGGTGCAGGAAGGAAGACAGAGACCTATACATTGGATAGTCAATACTCATATGGAACTATGTGTGGGAGAAATCTTAAGAAAGGAGATCTTTGTGGTGTGATCTTTGGATGCAAATTTAGTACTATCAAAGAATGTTATGCTAAGAAGTTGTTTGGTTAGTTTACTATGTAATCTATACACTCTTTTGAGGTTTAGTGATAATCTGGGTTTAGAAAATGATACTTGTTTGTTTGTATCCAGGTTTACCAGCTCCTCACATGGCATATATCCAGAACATTGATCCCGGTTTGACGTTGTTCTTGTTCAACTATAGTGACAGAACACTTCATGGTATCTTTGAAGCTGCAAGTGAAGGAAAATTGAACATTGATCCTAAAGCTTGGTCTCCAAATGGAACAGATCCAAGTCCATACCCTGCTCAGGTATATCTACTTAAGTCAGAACACTTCCTTCACAATGTTCTCCAAACCAAAATGTATTTAGTTCTGCAAATGTTTACACAGGTAAAGATACGAGTTCGAGTGCGATGTGAACCCTTAGTTGAAGAAAAATTTCGACCAGTAATTGCTGAGAACTACAAGGATGAAAAGATGTTTTGGTTTGAACTAGATAGAGGACAGACAAATAAGCTGCTCCGTTTGTTTTCACCATCACCATCAGTAAGAGCACCATCAACATCCAAAGATACTGCACCATCATCAAGAAAGTCTATTCCAGCTTCTTCTCTTGTAGAGATAGGTGAAGTAGGAGCAACTCGTGTTGATAAGTGGAGTAATCTTTTCAAATCTTCAGATGATTCAAGTGATAACAAAGGAAAAGAGTCCCAACAAGAAAGTGCACACAGAGTAGGTTCAAACGTAGTAAGTCTTGGGAAAATTAGAGGAGAAGTAGCTGCCAATAACTCATCAGTTGCAAGTAAAGGAGAGAAAATTCCTTGGTCATCATCTTCTTCTCAAGCTCTGACTTTAAACCAAGACAGAAATACTTCATCTGGTACATCTTATAATACAATAAGACCACCTAACAAGGAAGATTCTACTGAAGATACATATTCAGAAATCGATTGGGATGCTGTATCATCATTTAAAGTCCATCTAGATGGACTGAACAAGATTCTTGAGGAACCTGGAGATAAGGAAGGTTTCAAGAGATTTGATGGAAACACAGGATTTGCTTCTTCTTCTTCTTCAGGGCTCAATCATTGGGAAGATGAGAGGATTACATGGGAGTTTGAGGAAGGGAATATAGATAAATCGCAATGCGGGTCGTCTTATGTTTCTGCTATGACAGGAGATGACATTGAAGATGATAAAGTGAAGCATCATGTGGATGATTCCAAAATGGAATTAGGATCTTTAACTTTTGTGGATATCTTAAACGAGGTAAGTTAATCTCATTACATTACAACTCTTAGTAATGGAAATATTGATGAATCTTTGTTTTGGATTGATAGATATTGTGTGAAGTGAAGGAGTTGAAGCTAACTCAAATGAAACAAGATGAAAAGATGATTTCTTTGCAGATGGAGCTGGTAAGAACAAGAACAAACACTTAGTAAATTGGTACTTTAAGATGTTTAAAATGTTTATGTTGTTGTTTTGGGTTTTTTTGTAGCTTGAATCAAGAAGAGAGATACTTCGATTGAAAGCTCGATATGGAAGTTCATAAGAAGAAAAAGCTCTTGAGTTTGCAATTCAATCTACTACTTTTTTTTTTTAATCTTTTGAGAAAATTTGGTAGGAGAAAAGATTATGTTTGGATTACAAAATGATGGTTAGTTTGTTTCGAGCTTATGATTGACTTGTTTACTAATACTTTTAAGTATGGTAAATAAATAGACGAAGTAGTTTCGAATTGATTTTTGGATTTTAGCTTTACAATATTTTTATTCTAAAATTTGAGTTTTAAAACTATTCACAACCGTATTTTCTCTCATTTATAAAATTTGAGTTATTGAAAATATCTATTATGAGAAAGGAATTTTCAAAAAAATCACAAAATTAAATATATTTTTAAAATAGCATATATTTCTAAAATTTTAAAAAATAAAATATTTTTTCAAAAATAACATCTTTTTACAAAACTAGCACAAAAATATTTTTTCTCTAAAATAAACAAAATTTGAAACGACTTTAAAATTTCAGATTTAAAGTTTAAATCTCCAAAACTAGATTCACTCATTCAAAACTAAAATCAAAATTTTATTTAGTGAATTTAAACTAAAATTTTAAATTCTCAAACTTTAAAAATTTACTTTTTTATGTTTGTGCTATTTTAAAAACAATTGAAAATTTAGTATATTTAAAATATTTGGGAGTATGTATAATTTGTGAAATTTAACTTTTTATGCTATTTGGAAGAAACTCCTCTATTATAACCATACATTAATGTGATAAGTTGACACAAAAGTTAATGAGATAAGTTGGCACAAAAGTTAATGAGATAAAAATGGTCTCAATAAATTACTATGGGGTGATTGGCTACTTGCTCTAAGGGCTGTAACTTATTTTAAAAGATATTACAGTCAATTATACAATAATCAGGCTTTCATAACTTTTAATATTTCTAAAGTCTTTACAGCCCTGACTTTTTTTTCTCTTGTTTTTCATATTATTTTAAAAGCCTCCACAAGAGGCTGTAACTTTTTTTATCATTAAAAAAATTAATAGGAAATTAAATCATTCTTTTTTTTCCCAAGACTTTTAAAACCATTTTACAAACTTATATTTCATTTAATATAAAATATTGTTGATTAATTAGTACATATCTTTTTATTTATGTTATTATAAGATCCATTTTGATAATGTTATCATTTTTATTTTATTTTTAATTTATTTAGTTTTCAAATTTTTATTAATATATTTATTTTAAAGAATACATGAAAATAATAGTTTGTATATTTAATTTTATATTATCTTATTATAAAACTAAAATAATATGTTTTTGAAAAAAAAATATTTATTAAAAATTACAGTCATAGCTTTTACGGTATAAGTTACCAATCAAACTTTTATTTTCTTTTAAAATAAAAGTCACAGTTCTTACAACCAAAACTTTTACAGCCAAAAGTTTACAGCAAAAGCCACCGTCACAGTCCGTATCAATTAGCCCCTACGACTTGTGCCAAAAAAAGTTAACATTAAGAAAAAATTATAGGTCCATTAAAAGTAGAAGCCCAACAAAGCTTTTTAAAATATGAATTACGCAGGCAATTACGTATGAGGCTGATGTACTTATTACATAATAGACACGTGGCTTACATGCAGAACTATTATTTTGACCTAATGCTGTCTCTCTTCAAATTCTATTTCAAAGGTGATACTACGAAGAAAACGTCTTTTTTTTTGGGTCGACAACGATTACTTTTTATTTTTAATTATTTGATTCTTTTTATATGTAAAATAGTAAAAGTATTAGTGGTTTGCACGATTTTGATCGCACATGAAAATTGTATTCAAAACCACTGTCATCATATTCATATACATTATAGATTTGTATATATTTATTTACATCATTATAGACTTGTATTATTGTCCGATTTGGGTTTTTTTTTCTTTTTCTTAAAGAGTTTACCTTTTTATTAAAAAAATCTCGAATCTTGCTTAAATCGGTTTAGTTTTCAACTACTAAATTTGATCAGTGTCAAAGCCAATCTTGAAAATATGAAGGCTTAAAATAAAAGCTGATATTTTATATTACAAAAATTTGGAAAAAAACTTAAATATAACATTAAATAATTAGTAAAAAGTAAAAAGTAAGTTTTAAAACTTAAATATAACAAATATATTAAATAATCAGTATAATTTAATTTGCCTCCGTCTGTTTTTTAAAGATTGTTTTTCTAAAATTTTTATACAGGAAATTTATGTTTTCCATAGAAAAAAACATTAAATATTATAAATCAATCAATTTTAAAAAAATACCACAATCATTCTATTGGTTAGACAAATCAAAATCATTCAATTTATGCATTGAAAACCTAAATGACATTTTTGAGACAAAAAATACTCCCTCCGTTCCTGAAAAGAGGATGTTTTAGAGTTTTTACGTAGATTAAGTAAAACAACTTTTACTTTACTTTATGTCTTCTTTTTAAAGTGTTTTCACTTAAAACATCATCCTTTTAAAAACAAAACTAAATTCTAAAACATCATCCTTTCAGGAATAGAGGAAGTAATTGCTAAAGAAATAATCTTTAAAAACGGAGGAAGTATTATTGAAAAAGAACAAGACTCAAAAGTAAACAAGCAAGTCAAAAGAAAATCATTAATTTTAGTAATTTGGATTAGTTCAAGATAGAGAAATCTTTTGTTATTATTGTGAAAGCTTTTGTAATGATCTAGTAGGAGCTAGTAATTAACTACAGAAAAGTTCAAAGAGATAAAACAAAAACGTGATAAGATATTATTCAATTAACAGACGACTCGTTTCAATTACGAACTCTGTAAATAAATGAATGTTTCAAAGCCAAAAGTATTAACCATGGAATTTAATTTGATACCTGTCAAAAATCTGACTTGGTTTAGTTAATTATAATATTTCCATTATCAAAAAGTGGAATTCGTTTAAATTTGTCTAAAACACCAAAAACCACTAAACCACCAAAATTTGGACAATATGTGTTGCAAGCATTGTTTGTTTGTTTTGAAATCCGATCCAGACCCGCAATTGAACCGGTAAAATCGGTGATATGATAAAGAATTCATGTCGAATTTGTCTTAAAAAACGTCTCTTAAAAAACTGATAAAAACCATGATTAAACCGCAATCCGAATCAACCGGAAAGATGGGTCAATATACTAATTAATAAAATAAAAATTATGCAACTCTAATTAATAATATTAATATTTTATTTGTATATGAATATTATTTTGGTATAAATATAACTAATTAACAATTTATGAATTCGTAGGCATTGATTGAAGATTTTATTATATCATCCGAAAAACATGACAAAAATATAAGAAAATAAATAAAGACCGATTAAAGTAATGTATAATTTTTTTTTTATGTTAATTATTTTGTCATAATTGTTATATTATTATACTAGTTTTTTTATATTAAAGTCTACATTTTGAATTACTAATAAAAAAATTATATCAAAATAGTTAGAAATTAAAGAAGTTTTATTAAAATTTTGTAAAATATATTTATGTAAAATATAAAACTACAAATATATAAAATAAATATTTATTAAAATATTGAATTGCGATTGCTCGCAATTTATTCAGAAATCCAGTAACTCGGAAAATCATTCGATTTGATCTTGGGTCGGTTTTTAAAATATTAGTTACAAGATAATCTAATATTAGAATGTGATTTGTGAGAAAAATCTTGAAAATTCCAGTGTTTGCATAATTGTATAAATATGTTGACACATTAAGAAAATAATATTTTTAATTTATTGAAATTTATTTTCTCGATATTAATACATTAATTAACAAATATGATCTCTGAATCTATTGGATTTTTAAATTAAATACCAAGAAGTAAACAAGAATTTTTTATAAAAAAGTCTCCAATAATAATTAGATTTTCATATACCTTTTTAAAAATTTAATTTACTTTTAAAACCAACTGAATTTTATTCTTAAATTGCAACATAATGATTGTAAGAGTTAATTATATTTTGGTAAAAGTTACAATATTTGTAAACTTCTAAATAATTTAGAGAAAATTTCTTCTTTTAACGGTCAAAAGTGACCTTTTATTTTTAAATTTATTTAATGAAATTGTATAGCTGTTTAATGTGTATTAATTTTTTATATTTTCCATATATTTGTTTGTGTGTGTTAATGTTTATCAACTATGGTAAGGAACTAAAATTCAATTACTTAGCCGTATAAAGAGCGTGTTTTTTAATGGTCAGAATTAAGCCACGTGTCAATCACCTAGAACGTCTACGGTCCAGCTTTCGAATTAAAGAGTGACATGTCATGTCACTACTTTTTCATAAAATATCAGAATTATCCAGAAAACTCTTATAAATACTTTTTTGACCCCTTCGATTTCACAAAAAGACTGTTCGATTTTGAGAAGAAAAAAAAAAGAAGAAACGCTAGAAAGAACGCGAAAAAGCGAGAAAACGAATCGGTCGTCAAAAAAGGAAAATTGATTGTTACCCATTGAAGAAAACACTCGACTTTACTCCGATTTTTGAAGTTAAAATCAATCAAAATAGGTATGTTGATTTTAATTTTCCTTTCAAGGGTTTTCTGGGTTTTTTGCTGATTCTAGGGTTTTATTGTGTTCATCGAGTTTTCGAAAATAATAAACTGATTCAAGACTTTGCTTTTAATTTTAAAAGAAATTTAGGAAATTCTCAATTTAGTCCACTAGCTTGCTCCGCACGATTCGGAAATAATAGGAAACTTTGTGTCCAAGTTTTTTATATGCCTTAAATAATTATAAATTCAATGAGATTTATTAATTTTCCTTTGATTTCTGATTCAAGCTTTTGTTTTTTTTCTTCCCTTCTCTTATAGATTCTGTGATTGAGACTAAGAACAAGAAGAAGATGGCTGTTTATGATCAAAGTGGAATCGAAATATCGAAAAAAAGGAAATCTAGGGCTCGAGCAGATGGTAAAACAGTAGCTGATAAGTTAAAGCAGTGGAAAGAGTACAATGAGATTGTTGAAGGAGAGAAACCACCGAAACGAAAAGTTCCTGCAAAAGGATCAAAGAAAGGTTGTATGAAAGGTAAAGGAGGACCAGAGAATTCTCATTGTAGTTTTAGAGGAGTTAGACAAAGGACTTGGGGTAAATGGGTTGCTGAGATTCGAGAACCTAATAGAGGAAGTAGACTTTGGCTTGGTACTTTCCCTACTGCAGAAGTTGCTGCATTGGCTTATGATGAAGCAGCTATTGCTATGTATGGTCAAGTAGCTCGATTAAACTTTCCTCGGTGTGTTGGTTCGGAGTTTACTAGTACTTCGAGTCGATCTGAAGTTTGTTCGGTTGAGAATGAGACTGAGACTGAGACGGTTCTTTGTGGTGATGTTAACGTGAAGCAAGAGGAGGGTGACTGTGAATCTAAGCCGTTTAATCAGATGATAGATACTAGGACGAACAATGGCGCGGGCGAGCATCAAGATATGAGTACATTAGTGAGGTATGATTGGCTGAGTGAGTTTGAGGAGCATTATCGGAGCGAATTATCGAAGGAGAAAGAGAGACCAAAGGTGGAACAAGAAGAAGTGATACAGATACAGCCGCAGCCGCAGCCTGAGCCTGAGCCTGATTCGCTTTCGGTTGCGGATTATGGCTGGCCTAATGATATGAAAAATGAGCAGAGCTTTTGGGAATCTAATGAACTCTTCTTTGATGTTAATGAACTCCTTGGTGATATAAATGAAGGCGTGTTACCTTGTCCGAGCCAGGATCAGAACCAGGTATATGAAGGCGGTTATGATTCGCATCCGCTCCAGCTCGAGCCACACGATGGGCATGAGTTCTTTGACTTGAGTTCCCTTGATCTTTAAGTGTTCTTGAGCCAATGGAACTTCTTTGGTGTCTTCGTATTGAGTAATCATTGTTAGCTTTTATAGTCTTTACTCTTCTCTTGGATCTTGAGCTTATATAGAGAATAGTAGAGGAACTCTTTAACTCTGTCTTTGTAGAATGAGAGTGTTATATAATTTAACATAACAATATAATAATTTACTGTTACAAATACTAACAAGATATCATATTCAAGAATCTAAGGATAAAATAACTTAGCAAGTAAAAGCTCATTCCAAGTATCTTGAAGACCAGGTAAGCACCAATGTATACAATCTGAATAACTAACCGGATTTGCTAGCTGTTCTTTCGTTAATGGAGACCATTGCTTCTTGTATATTGACGTATGTGCATCTTTTCTATAGCCAGAGAGTTGTGTAATGTTCAATACTGTCATTGGAAACTCCTTGTTCTTGTCTAATTCCTCATCAATCACTCTCATCAACTTTCTGCTACAATCAAGTGGCCAATGGTTTTTATCTTGTATTGGTGTTGTTTGATTGTAACAATTCTTCCCTATCTCACCTCCCCAATCCTCACTCCTAATCATAAGACCAAGAAAAGATGAAACCTTTGCATTCTAGATTACAATAAGAGTACAAAGTTACTGACTTGTAATGAGTAGGTGACATGGTTGCGAAGAAAACTCTTGTTTTCAATGGATCCATATGCTTCTTTACCCATTTAACCATAGTCTTTAGTGCCATTCGGTAAGCGTCATCACTCTCCATTTCAACAATTCTCTTGTTCTTATTATTGAATGAACCTTCCCTTCAAAACAACAAACTCAAGAAACAATCAAAATCACAAGTATTAGAAACAATGTAAGAGTTTTGAGGAGCGTGATTAAGTACATACAAGATCTTCATTTTGAAGCCAGTGACCCACCACAAGTATGTGTTGAATACAATTACATCAGCACCTAGCCAATGTCTACCATGTTTGTTAATCGAGTGTTTCCTCACAATCCGATCTGATACTCTATGCACTGTAGCATTATCTGAATTGGATTCAAGAAGAAATGGTGCCCAATAGAACTCAATCGTTGCATTGTAATCCTATGTAAACATACAACAAGAATCATTCAGTATCTTAGCAATTTCTCAAACCTAGATCTTAATCTTCTCATCCTCTATGAAGTGTAATGTAAATCTAAACTAAAACCCTAAAGAACAGAGTGACATTGATTGATTCCAAATACCTTAAGAGAGAAGACTGTAAGGGATCCAAAAGTATCCATGGATTTGGAACTTTCTGGGATATGAGAATGAAGAAGACATATAAGAGAAACATACATTCCTCTGTTCAATGAATCACCGACAAACATCATCTTCTTCCCTCTTAAGCTCTCTAGCATCATCTTCGCATCAAATCTAACAAACTCAACAACAATCAATAGATCAGTCATCAAAATTGACCTAATTGTAGTCAGAGTTAGACCACTTTTTTTTCAAAATCGGAAAAACCAGGTTTAAGAAGAGACTAACGATGGAAGCGAGCATGATTCAGGCTGCCATCTCCATGAAAGATAGTCACTATCAGAACGACCAAACGTCCGGCAAGTAAGCTGCGGCTGAATGTACGGACACTCAGATTCTCCATATAACGGCCGTGCTGATCCGTCTTTGATCCAATTTCCTTTAAAAACATCGCATCCTTCCAACGTCTTCCCTACCGCAAAAGCTGGCAATGATATAGCCGGAGGAGACGGAGGCGGCGGAGATTGCGGTGGTGGAGGTGAAAGAGATGGTGGATGAGGGGGTGGATGCTCGTCTACTACAACGACGATTGTGGATTGGTGGAGGATTTTCGGACGACGGGAGAAAGAGAAGAAATCGTAGCCGTAGATGAAGGCGACGAGGAGGATGAAAGCGAGTACGGTGTAGAAGAAGTAACTGCGACGGTGTTTTCCACGGAGAGACGAAGACGGCGTTAATAACGGCGACGTCATTTTTTTATTTTCTTTCGTTTTTTTTTTTTTTTTCTATAACGCTTTTTAAGATTGATTATAATTGAAATATCTAGAGGGTAGGATTAGGAATAATGTGAATTTTTTTTAATGTAAATAAAACTATATATTATATTATAAAACATAACTTAAAAGTGTCGCATTTGCACGATCCGAAACTAAAACCATGTGGTTGTTGTTGTCATGTAGCCCATTATTCTCTCACGACAGTTGATATTTTATTCGAAACTACAAAAAGTGTTTAGACTTTATAATTTATATATCAAATTAGACATTCTTTTTTTTTTTTTTTGTCGTCTATTAGATTAAAACAAAGAAGAGAACAAGCACCAATACATAAGAGAGAAATTAAGAACTAATCGAAAGCTAAGTCGGCGGAAAAACATATATCCCCGGAAGCAAAACACAACTAATAAGCAAACCAACCGAATAAAGGGAAGTCGACACTCCCAAACTTTAATCGGAAAGGCATAAAAGACACATAAAAGATAAAGGCAAACCAACCGAGTAAAGGGAAGTCGATACTCCCAAACTTTAATCGGAATGGCTTAGATGTCACATAAAGGATAAAGGAGCGCACACCCAAAGGTTCCCAAGCTTATGAGAGGAATGCCACGAAGAGAGGAGCACTTGAAGACCCACCAACTGTCGGAGAAAGCAAACAAGAGCCTAAACTGGACGAGTCATAACTGAAGCACCAAACACTTCCTTCCAAAGCGTAAGAGCTATCCTTTAACAGGTAAAGGAAGCCGAGAAAGAGCTCATAAAGCAAACCACCCAACCACAACAACAAAAGCTAATTCCGAACTAAAACCAACTAACTCAACTAGAGCTAGAAACGCAAAACAAAGCACAAGGAACTAGCAAGCAACACACGAAAAAACTGAACACACCCTTAAACCAAAAACTGACCAAAACAGAACGCACGAGACAG
>OVBE01002598.1:0-27876 GCA_900406425.1 Iberis pinnata
CTCCCATGTTAACCCATTTAGAGCTGTATAGCCATTCTCTTCACCTTTTAAGCTAGTATTACCATTGCTATCCTCTTCTAGACACTCGATTGAAGGAGCATATTTTGTTGTTGCCCAATAGCCTCGTCCGTCAGTGGTAGGCTTCTTCTGTGTTTCCTTGATGCCATATCTCTGAATACAGTTTTCTCCATGATGAAGTTCAACCCGTCCTTTCCTCACATCAATCTTTGCTCCTGCAGTGGCTAAGAAAGGCCTTCCAAGAATGAGAGGGTCTTTGAGTTCTTCTTCCATATCAATTACAACAAAATCCGTGAGCACATTTGCGTCTCCTATCTTTACCGGAATGTCTTCCAGAAATCCAACTGGAGTTTTGACGGACCTATCTGCAAGCATTAAGGAGATTCCACAAGGTTTGAAAGATGTATGACCAAGCTTCTTTGTTACCGAATGTGGCATGAGACTCACACTTGCTCCAAGGTCACATAAGCTCTTCTCAAACTTAAAAGGTCCCAAAGTACAAGGAAGAGTGAAACTTCCCGGATCTTCAAGCTTTTTAGGAGTTACCACTCTTGGGTTTTCATTCTTTACATCAAGCTCATGTGTAAGCTTCACCATTTCTTCCAAAGTCTTCAGCTTCTTCTTAATTGAATCCTTCAAGAACTTGCTGTTTTGAGGGTTCGCCAAGAACTCTTCAATGTTCGGCATTCCTTTTTCCACCTCTTTCATGTTCTCTTCAAATTGAGCTATATATTTGGCAATCAACTCCTTCTTGAACCTTCCTGGAAATGGTAGTTTTGGCTCATAAGAAGATGGCTCAAAAACTTGGGCTTTTGGTGGGGAATCTTCACTAGTCTCTTTCCTTTTTCCCTTGGAGTCAATCAATATCTCTTGTGATGGTTTCCCAACCACAACCTCATCACACAATTCTTCTTCATCATCTATCGAAATGATCTTCCCCCCAACTTGCTTCTCATTGTCCACATTGAGAATATGTGCAGATGCCACATCATGATACTTTAGGGTGATAGCATTGACATACTTCTTTGGCTAGATTGTGAACTACCTGGAAGTTGTCCCACCGGTCGCTTTGAAGAAGAAGAGATTTAAGCGACTTGGGTGCCGAGAGCTTTTAAATGAGATGTCATGCTCTCAATCTTCGCTTAAAGATCATCAGTTTTAGCATTCATGTCCTTCTTGAACACACCAAACTCGACTGCACTCTTCCCTTGTCCTTCTAAGAGTTGTCTCAACAACTAATTGGTTTGCTCCTGAGCCGTGGAAGAAGATGAGTTACCTTGAGATTGTTGTTGAGGACCTTGAGGATTAGAGAAACCTTGTGGTTTGTTGAAGTATTGTTGCTTCTGTTGGAAACCAATTTGATTGTTGAAGTGAGGCATGGGTTAGAAACTGGTTTGTTGTTGCTGCTGTGGAGGATACACCTGATCATGAGGATTGGCAACATTGGTGTTGCAGTAAAAGAGATTCGGGTTCTTGTGGTAGTTGTTGTACCCTTGGTTGTAGCCTTGGTTACCAACATAGTTGAGCTCCGCTTGAGTAGTGTCTTATGGAGGTTGGTATCCCTCTTGGACATCAGTGACAAAATTGATTGCTCCGTGTTGAGAAAGGAGGAATTTGTCTAGCTTGTCCTCTAGAGACTTCAAATCCTTCTTGAAGCCACTATCACCACCAATATTCCTGTTAGAACGATCATAGTCATCTCCATAAGCACTGTGACTTTGAGCATGATTCTCAACAGGTTGCAAACCATCAGTTTTGGTTTGGCTAAAGAAATTTCCCTAGCTTGCAGTATCCAGCATCATCCTGAATTTAGGGGCAAGACCCCAGTAGAAAGTACTGAGGAGGCTCTCACCAGAAAAGCCATGACGTGTGCATTGAAGTGTATAGCTTTTGAAACGTTCCCAAGCTTCACCAAGGATTCATTCCCTTTTTGTACAAAGCCTGATATCTCATTCCTGATTTTTGCAGTTTGGGAGATGGAGAAAAACTTGGTGAGAAATGCCTTTTTACAAGCACCCCAAGTTTCCACTGAAGCATTTGGTACATTCTTCTCCCAAGAGTGAGATTTTTCTCCTAATGAGAAAGGGAAATAATCGAAGTTTGAAAGTGTCTTCTATCACTCCGTTGATCTTTACTGTTCCACACAACATATCAAAGTTGTCTAGATGGTTCAGAGGATCTTCCATGGGTAGACCGTTGAAATTTGAGTTTTGAACCATGGTGATGAGACTCGACTTGATTTCTAAGTTATTGTTGGTAATCGCTGGTGGTTTAATCCTTCTACGCCGAGCATGAGCGTTTGGGGCATCATTTTCTCTTATGTTTCGTGTACCACCGTTGTTGTTCGGGTATCCATCTCTAATTCCAAGCGTCGAATATGGGCGGGGCGTTCTTGATTATGATGTTCTCTTGCATTCTGACGTTCAAGCGCACGAATATCCTCAACTATCGGAATGTGATCTATAGTTCCTCTACTTCTCAGGTGCATGCACCTGAAGATACACAAACGAGAAAGGTAGAGAAGTTAGCAAAGTAAAGAAAATTGGGCTTATTCCCAAACAAATTCAAAGAACTGATTGTCAATCGAAATCCAGAAATGGCAACGGCGCCAATTTGATAAACAAGATTTTATCAATCCCTATCTAGCAAGTAATCCTAGACTACTTGAATGTTGATGTAGTACTTAGGTGTCAAATCCAGTTCGGGATGCAATTAACTCACTAATTCTTTTAGAATCGAATTTACTCTAAGCAATTCAAAGTTGGTTGAGATTATAAATTTAAAGCGTTCATGTATTGAAAACCGATAAATGATTAAGCTAAAAAGATAATAAAGATTGAACTAAGAATGCAATGATAAAAATCTAAACAAACGGGAAAACGTAATCGACTCGGGTGAAATGATATCCTAATATGCTCAATGCTAACACTAACTGCTAATCCTTGGTCTAAGATTTCCATGTATAGACTAATCCACTCTCGTGGCACTAATCTTTTTCCTAATCATGCGATTAATACAATCTCTTGACCAATCCACAAAATTAAGAAACATTAAGTTCTAATCTATGACAAACCACTAAAGTAACTAACATAATCTCTTTTAGGCCTCATTTAGCATTCAATTTCTGGTTCGTGAATTTTATCGAGCATCTTTTGGGCGCAATTCATCCTAAGGTATAAACTTGATTGATCAATTCAACTATAGCATTAAGAACATAAACTAAATGAGGATTTAAGAATTATAAGTCCTAAACATCTAATTCCACCATCTAATAATCCTAATCTACCTAGCCCATTTGCTTATTTAGAACTACTCACTAACCATGAGGAAAACACAAATCCCAAGAATTGAATTATGTTTAACCATGATAGATTCAATCAAAATAAAAGAAATTAAACAAAGAATCAAACAAGAACTAAATCACACTCAAAATAGAATCAAAGGTTTTACAGAGAGTTTTTGAGAAAAACTTAGATAAAAAGAGATTAGGGTGACAAAAGCCTTAATAGTTTATTTTTGTCTTTTTGGGGTCGGTATCGGCTGGTTTGGCCGGTACACTTGGCTGAGATGGTTCCTTTGAAAACGGTATCGGCTGAAGATGACCAGTACACACTGGTCGATACAGGTGTATTGGGCCATGTGTACTAGTTGGTTTTCCCAATACTGTTTCTTCATAGGTTGTATCGGCCTCTCCTAACCGATACAGGTTGCCCGATACCAGCATATCGGCTCAACTGTATCGGTCATATCGCCAGGTACATATTCTTTATAGGTTGTATCGTCCAAAGCAACCGATACAACCTGGCCGATACTTTTTCCTAAGCTCCTTCTTTACTTCTTTTTGACATTTTTCTCATCGGTTTGACTCCAATTAAGCTCTGTAAATCTTAAGTACCTGAAATATGTAATAGGATGCAAAATGCAACCTAAACTAGTCTAAATGCAAGTGAAACTAACTAGTATGAAAACTAAACCAAAGTCTAAATTGGTTAAAAACACAACACATCAGTTATGCTACATTTATTCACTTAGATAATAATCAAAAATTCAGGTATGCATTTTTATCATTTGGTACATCCACTAGAGGTTCCAGGTTGATGAGAAAAGTACTCGTTAGTGATGTTGGATTTCGAAATTCAAAGTATAAGGGGACTTTGTTTGGTGCTTCAACACATGATGGTAATTTCTAGTTGTATCATATAGCTTTTGGTGTAGTAGATTCTGATAATAATTTCCTCGGACTGGCTTTTGAGATTTTTGAAGATTGTTATTTTTGATGAGATTGATTTGGTTTTTGTCTAAGATTTTGCATCAGCGATTGAAAAAGCTCTTTAAACATTATATCCACTTGCTCATCATCGCATGTGTATGTTTCACTTCCAGAATAATCTTGAATATCGTTTTAAAAGTTCTCATTTTATGCCATTAGTGAAAAAGGCAGAAAAAGCCTACACAAGATTTGATTTTGATATTTTATTCTAGGAAATTAAGAATCTTGACCCAAAGTCTTGCCGATTATCTGATGAAATTTGATATTTTAAAATATTCAAATGCATATTCTCCTTTCAATCGTTATAATATTATGACCTCAAATTTGGCGGAATGTCTTATATCAATGTTGAGTTTGAATCGTGAGTATCATATTGTGTGCCTGTTCGATACAATTAAGTCTACACTTACTAGATGGTTTCATGAGAAAGGTATTTGTCATATGTGACATGTCACTATATAAGTGGGTAAGAATATGAAGGAATCTTACAAAAAATCATCATGGTGGCTTGATGTGTGTCAAATAAAACATTCGAATTTTGAGGTCAAAGGAGATCTGAGGAATCATGTTGTGAATTTAGAAAGAAGGCATTTCACTTTTTGTATGTTTGATATCAATATGTTTCCTTATGATCATGCAATTGAAGTTTCCAAATTCATAAATGTTAATGAAAACGATCTAGTACATAAATTTTACATCAATGACGGGTATTTTTCTTATCTATTTGAATTTTACAAAGCTACTGACCAAATCACTTGAAACCTTAGAAAACTTTTCGAAAACATATAAAAACAAGTCTAGTTAATAGACTTTAAATTTTGTATTATGTTAATAGGTGGGTACAAGCATATTCAAAATGTATTCACCCAGTTGGTGATGAAGCATTTTGGGATATTCCACCTCATATAGCTGATTTTTTTTGTCTACCACCATGTACTTGCATCCCTAGTGGCAAGCATAAGAAAAAAGATACCTTGTGTTTGGGAGTTTGAAAAGTGTCAAGATAAATCTAAATGTTGCAAGTGAAGTAAGTGTGGTCAGACAAGCGACAATAAATATTAAGTGTGTAGTCCCAATATTAATTTATTATTTGCTTATATTTGGTTAGAGGTTTGGTGTTTTTTACTCAAAACATATTACAGTTTTCTAGTTTTATATAATGTTCAAAAATGTATATTTTTATCCAATTTTATAAATTATTTTCATTTATATTTTAACACCCTACGAAACCCTTATGGACTAGGTTTCAAAACAACCAACATCTCAAAAAATTAATATGTTATGTTATAACGGTATACAATATGATTTGTATTTTTTTATTAAATTGAAATTTTTAGCTTGAATTGACAATTATATATTTTAATACAGTTTTATAAGGCCTTATAATATAACTTATAAGACCCTATAAAACCAACTTATGGTTAACGTACTTGAAAATTTAAAAACTGATAGAAACATTGTATATAATTTTATAATGTATTTTAAAAACACTTATAAAACATTTATAATGGTACATGAAATAAAACATAGTGTTATTAAATCCCTTTGCTATTAGATTGTTTTCCTAGTATTGCTCGGATTTTCTTACTGACAGCTATCTCCGTAAATATGTCTACTGTCAACGTGATCATTAGTCGTTCAATATTTAAATCACAAAGATTTGACATATCATTAATCTTGTTATAGTGATACTCTATGAACTTCAACGCATATAATCTTGTTTCAGGATTTTTTTTTACCTTAAAAAACATTAACATACAAAAGTGTATATTATCTTTTTTTAGTACACATGTCAAAGAGACATTCTCATACTTGAGATATTTTTGTTGAAACTTTAATTGCAAAATTTACAGTTTCTTTACTCCTTAAAAATACTTATATATGATTTTTAATATTAATTCTATATAAGCATATGATGCGTTTTGATAATTTTTTCATTCATTCATAGATCCACACCACAATTCATAGTACATGTCTTTTTTTTTCTTTCTACAAGTTAACAACAAAAAAAATTTTAAATACCCTCAAAAGGCTTGAACCTAGCAACTCTAGGCGGTGACACGTCCATGCACTAGGGAATGAACCACTAGACTACCATGGAAAGGACAATACATGTCCTTTTTCTAAAGTCAAATACAAAAACAATCCACATTTCTTATCAATCTTTGCAACATGTGTTGATGTCCCATAAACATAGTATTTAATGATATCAAAGGAATATTGGTCATTCAATTTTCAAAGGTTGTAACACTTTATGAGAAAAATAATAAAATATGTTTCAAAGATACCATCTTCTTATGTTGGAAGAGACATGGACTTAAGTCTTTTTCTATTTCGTAACAATTCTCATGCATTATTCATATGCTATGAAAATTTTTCATATAAAATAAATATACTTATGATCAACATTAGTCAATTCAACATATATATAAACAAAGTTACATCTTTAGTCATGTGTTCTCCTGGTGTTTCTAATATAGTAAACTACTTTGCATCTATTTGTTTTCCATTATAATTATAAAATTTCATAGATAAGAACACACAAAAGTAACTTTATAATTTATAAAATATTTATAATACACTTTATAAGAAAATATTAACAGTACTTTTAAAACCTTATAAAAACTTATGAAACATAATAAAATACCATAACTTTAATACCCATCAAATAAATATTATTATATACTAACACATTATTATATATATATATATATATCTACATTTTCTCACTTTGCTTCAATCATCCAATTTGATTTTTGCATATCATATATTGCTCAAAAGAACTATATATTGGATGAAACCTACTTTTATGCCTCCTTTTTTCCACATATTCATTTGTGATTGGTGATTTATTATTTGTACTTTTGGCAGGAGAATTTTTTCTCTTTTTGTTTTTTCTCTTAAATTTGATTTATTTTTTTAAATTGTTAGAAAATATAGGGGAATAGAATGGCTTAAACATTTTTTATTTTTCATGCAACAAAACGAAAAAAAGAAAGTCTGTATTAATATATGAGTTATTGTAAGATAGAATAGTAAAATATATATTGTTAAATTAGTTATATTCAAGTCTTAAAACATTAGAAGATTAATTATAATGCTTTATACATTTTATTTGTCATCTTATTTATTGTTGTTATCTTTCTCATTTTTTGCTTCATTTTTCTGTTTCTTATTTTCTTCTTCTTCTAGTACACATTCTTCTTCTACTTGTAGTACATTTTTAAATTTCAATCCTATATATAATTTTTATACAAAACGTTATAAAATTTTTAACTAAGATTTTTTACATCAATTCGATTACAATCAACATGAATTAGCACAGAAATTTCCAAAATTTCCATATTTCTTCAAAACTCAAAACACTTTCAAACTCCAATAAACATAAAATACATGGAACACATCATAATCCAAAAGCTTAGAGTTTAATCTATTACAACAATGTATCTTATGGTTTTGTAAATCTAACTCTACATTATTTATACCTCGTAGTTCTTAACATATTAATTTCATAAATGTAAGGTTGTACATACAACAATATCCTAAAAACTTTTGACAATCTTTCGAAATGTTATACAATAAATATATAAGCATGTTTATAAGATTTTATATAGAAATTTATAAAAAAAGTTTAAATGTGTTTCCTAAACTTCAAACATGTTTATAAGGTGCTATGAACTTCAACCTACATAACATGCTCAAATATATATTCGTTACGCAATTTTGTTTTAAAATCACCTAAATTAGCCTGCTTCCATCATCCGATTCATCACATCTCTCCTAATTTTCACTTGAACAGATAAAAAATTTAAAATTATATGAGCCACAAAAGACGATATTTAAAGATAATAAAAACAGCCAAAAATATACAGTTAGCTTTCTATATGTAATATAATAAATTTAAACTTGTTTTATGGTTTTATATAGAGATCTTATAAAACTATAAAAATGAGTTTACTATATTGTATAAATGACTTTACTAAATCTATTTATACGTTTTTATACAAAACTTATAAATTTTTTAATGAAGAACTGTTTCATTATTTGCAATTACAATCAACATGAATTGGCACAAAACAATTTCAGAATTTTCTATCTTTCTTCAATATTCAAACAATGTTCAAATTCCAATAAAACATAGAAAGTTCATGGATCGTCTAACCCATTGCAATAATGCATCTTATCGTTGTGTAAATCTAACTCTACATTATATTTGTCTCATACTTCTTAACATATTAACTTCATAAGTCATACAAGTATACGATTTTGTAAAGAAAGTTATAAAACGATATAAAAATATAAACAAAGCTTAATTGTTGACGCATTCACCTATATTAGCTTGTTTCCATTTTATCATTATCTAATTCATCACTTCTGTCGTATCTAGATAAAAAAAAATTTAAATTATAAGATGATATGTAAGATCATAAATTTTTTGATGAGCTTTCTAAATGTTATATAATAAATTTAAACATGTTTATATGGTTTTATATAAAAAAAGTTATAAAACCGTGTCAATGAATTTCTACATTTCAAACTTGTTTATAACAAAGTTACAGATTTTTGTAAGACAAAAAATGCCTAACTAATATATTTTACATCAGTCTAAGGTATTCTAATAATGTATTTTATAATTGTTTAAATCCAACTCTAAGTTATATCTACATCATACTTCTTAACATACATACATGTAATCTGACAATAGTTGTCAATATCTATATATCACAACAAGAAAATAAAAAATCATCTAAAAAACATAGTAAATCTAACCAATTCCGGAATTTTATAGCTCTAGCTATCTAGTGACAATAAGCAACAAAAAATTAAGTCTTACATATACATATCACTTAGTCAAAGTCTATTTAAGTTTCCATTGTTACTTCCAAAGCTTAATTTTCTCTTCAGTAACAGAAAATATCGTTTAAATTGAGAGGTAGAATTTTGAAGACATACAACAGGTAGAAACCATACTGATAATGTAAATAAAAAAAAATTACACAACTCAAAGCTAAAAGAATTTCATAGACGATGGGTCAGACTTTATCTTTTTTCTTATTATAATCTTCGATCATTATCAGACGATAAAGATGACGATGAATTAACGTCATGGTGGATCTTCTCTGTGTTCGACTATCATACAAAAAGTCTATAATATACAGACAATAGTATCATATCGCAGCGAGTCTCCAACAAAAGAAGTAAATAGGCAACAAATCAGAACTTTGACTTACCTCACCTCTGCCATGGAAGTGTAAGATCACCTCAAGTTTCCTAAAAAGTTCTCTTTGGAAGATTATCAGCAAAAAGATCGACAGATTAGAGAAATTAGAATAAGGGTATAGTAGTCGTTTTGCTAAAAGTGTTAGTGGTATATTTGAATAGTATTTTGGAAGTGGTATATTTGTAAAGTGGTACCATAAAAGTGGTATTTCACCAAAATTCTCATTATTTTTCTTATAACTCAAGTAGCTATTTTACTACTAAAAGCAAAAGAGTAGTTATATTTTTTTTATAACTACTATTTTTGGTACTTTTGAGTCTTTGATATGGTTATATGTTTTAATTTCTAACATCTTCGTTAATTGTTCTCTTTTATGTGCTTTGCTTCGTTTATCTATTAAATTCTCACTATCTTGTTCTTCATTCATTTTTTCATTATACGTATGATAACAAAACTGCAAATAATTTTATAAGACTTTCATAAATATTGATAAGGACAAAGAACCAAGAATAAAAACTGATTAAATATTATTGTTAATATGAGATAAAAGCAGCTAAACTGAAACAATGCCAAAAGAAAGAAAAAAAAACATTGTGAAGTTAAAAATGATAATTTTGTAAAAACATTAATTCAAAAAGAGGAATTTTGACCCAAAATAAAAAGAATTAAATTTGATATTTTGTAGTTCATCAGAAAATAAAGATAAAACAAAAGAAATAAAACTTAACTTGTGGAATCCTATTTTAAGAACTTTTTCAGTAAACAAACTCAACAACAGGACTGAATCAATGCTCTGTAATATTATATAACTTAAAACCTCCAACTGGCCTTCTAAAAACGGAAAGAAACACTCTCACTTGTTTGTCGTGATATCCACACATCAAAATCAAAATATGTTTCATTAATGAAGTCATTAGTTCATTCATAAAATAACATAATAGTGATAAATTTCAGAGATAAAGTAAAAGTTCTACTTAAAGTTTGATGTTTATTGAAAAACAGCTCTGTTAGATGTTACGATATTAGCCATCCTTAAATATAATTACATAATCTGACTAATGAATTTGTTGCAAATCAAAAAAAGAAAATTAGAGATATACACAATGTTAAAAAGATAAAAGATTACATCGTAGCTAACTTAACCAAAATCTTCATAACGAAGTGTAAAAACCGGTCTTAACAATTTCTTCACTCGATTTGACATATTTGCAATCAACACACGGACATTCAGAAGCAAAAGAGGAAATAGTACCAAAATCTGATTGATCAGAAAATTAATTGGAAGAAACTTTCGAATGAAAGAAATAATATTGCAGATAGAGGGGAAAAGAATCAAAGGATGAGGATATTTTGTTAATAAAAAGAGCAGGTAGAAATTTAGTATCGAAAAAATCTACCAAATTTTGTTTGAAAAAAAACAAACGCAACCATAGTGAACAAATTGAAAAATGTTGTTAGAAATAATGAGAGTAAAAGATGGAGGTAGTGGGTATAACACAAAGAATTAGGTTTGAAAAATAATTAATTAAAATTTGAGAAAAAAATTATGACGATGACACATAAGAAAAGTACACATGGTAGAAAAAGAGACATACAATTTTTGTAAATCGACTTGTAAATTATTAATTAAAAATAAGCAGTGAAATTTATATAATATAAACATTGCAGGATGATGATATTGGATAGTATAATCAAGATAATAATGCATCTTTTAAAACAAATTCATGGAAAAGGCCTAAGTAATTTTTCCGGTTAACCTATATTTTTCTATATATGAGAGAAAGTGAAACAAATACGTATATGATAATATTATTTTGGCTAAGTCAAAACATAATCAACCAGACAACCACAATCACATTTTACTATACTTTGGAGTTGGAAATTCTCTTTTCTCACATCCCATCGAACTGTGTTTCACTATATGGTGTTGTGGATTTGTTCTTCATTCACTTTTGCAAACGATTGAAGAAGTTATGTCGATTCATCAAAGAAGCCTTGCAAGACAACTTTCTATCCTTAGTTTTCACTGTATCTTCTTCTTTTTGGAAGTGTTTATCATCGGTTTTTTGATGATTTGTTTAAAACGGTTATCAAATCTTACAATGAAAATTTATGGAGAGACTTTTCAATTGGTGCTTATCCAAAATTTTTGTTCTCGGTTTATGGAAAAAATGAAATATGATTTTTATATTAGTGTGCAAAAATTATTAAATAGTTCCACCCAAGCATTTTTCATGTCCGTGGTAGAAAAACTCTACTACGATGACTAATTTTCCGTTAATTTTTTTGCATATTCATTTGAATTGTGGCAATAAACTTCTCAATTAAAGTTCTATTTGTGCCTTGGACGACGAATTTGGGATCCAAGGATTTTATATTTGAGAAGATACAAGGAAATTGTGAAAGATAAGCCGTTGACATGTACCGATGATCTTGGTAAGCTTTTCGTATTGCAAGCATCATATTTATGATGAAGAAATACTGTGGAACAAAATATCAGCAACACTCTTTTATGACTACAGAGTTTCATCCAGGAGATGAAAGCCAAGAAAAAACGATGATCTCATCATGTTGGGTAGGGTTTAACGTTCGAATAAACGGTTCAATTAAGCTCTATTCGGTTCTGGTTCTTTCGGTTCTAGTAAAATAAGATCCATATATTATCCGATCGAATGTCAGATAGGATTGGTTCGGTTTCTTACCGGTTTGATTCCTTACTGGTTCTGTTCCTTACTAGTTCGGATCCTTACCGGTTCAGTTTTTTACCGGTTCGGTTCCTTACCAGTTCAGTTCGGTTTGGTTCTAAAATTCAGGAACCATTTTGCAATTGAACCAACCAAAATTATCCAAAAAAACTAAAAAACTAAAAAATTACATATTGTACGTAACTAAAGTAAAATTCAAGAAAAATAGAAGAACATGCATACAAACCGTAAATTGAAATCACCATAAAACCAAAATATAATAAATTAAGCAAGTCCAAAAACAGTAGCAAATATGTTGTAAATTCAAACAAAGAAACAAGTTCAAAATCAAAATACTCAATCACTCATGCTAGATATTGGCATTCCAAATTGCATTTCAAGTATCACATTCCATTGTCTTGAATGCATGTTTAAGTATTATCAACAGTCAGTATCCAGTAAACTAAAACATCAAATGAACAAATTCAAGACAAGTATGGTACCTTTTACTTGTAGTATTATTTCTAGGTAACCCTATTCTTGAGTGTTGTCTTCAACATCAAAGTCTAAATAAAAACATATATTAAACGAATTAGTAATATAAAGACTTAATGAAAAATCAAACTTACCTTTTTGTAGATTATCTTGTAGCTCAATCTCATCAAGAAATTGTTGATTTGTTATAACTCCTTTTTCACTATGATGAATCTTTGTCTTCAACCACAACTCACTACTGATGGTACAGTTTTTACGGTCAATTCCTATCACATTATCATGTCATTGCAGTATGAATAGGTATCAATCCAAATGGGCGTGTTATTAACCACTCTAGATGAAATTGAGTATACTCATTCAAGCCAAACAAGAAAATGGGTTGTTATCTAACAATCCTAAACGAACAAAACATGCAGGAAGTAACATAGGAAATACGTACTACCAAGCATAAGTAAATACTAAAGGGTAAACGACAAGTAGAATAAAAATAGGAAAGGGGATGGTACTAAAAATGCAACCAAAGGAACAAGTTACTAAGGATGGGGGTAATTGACCAGTGATCCTCCCTGTACTACCTAGACAGCTAACATACCTCAAACAATGAGTAATCCCTAGACAACATATTTATAAACAACCAAGTCCAATCTCTTGATAAATGATTTCAACCTAAGAAATATCCAGACCTAACTCTCGTTAACGAAACACTGCTTAGCAGGCATGAAGAACCAATCTGCTAAAACCAATAAACACCCTAAACATCTAATCGGCTAGGTATGCAAATCTCTGAAATCACGTGTTCATACATTTCATCAAACAGCTTTTGAGTGCAGAAATGTCTAATATCATATCTTAGTTGATCAGAAAGAAATAAGCATGACGAACAGTGAAACATAAGGGATCTATAGACAATCAACTTAGTCATATAGGAAAAACAAGGATTCAACACCATTCTACCCCATCCTCATGGAACCTAGGTAACTACTCTCTCCACATGGTAACTACGAAATCAGAACACTTAAAAAAAATAACTACTAAGCAAACCATCATGATCAAAAGTAAAACTATGAAGAGCACAAGAACAGAAATATCTGAAACCCATAAACTAATGATCAAGATGAAAAATCAGAGATGTAGAAAATGATGATCATGAACAGCAAGAACACCAAACCAGAAAAATAACGGTCAAATGAAACAGTAACAGAACCCAGAAATGATGATCAAGACAAAAACAAGATTAAAAGCATAAAATAGTAGATCAACATGCACCAGATAGTCCCAAACCTTAAACTACGCATGAAAATGAAGAAACCATAAGCTAAACATAAACTTCATAAGAAATATGGGTTTGATCAACAATGAACATTCAAAGGAAACACAGAGGAAAAGCTAAAAAAGGAAACCTAAGACAAAACCAAAAATGGCATAAAATAAAGCTTAGTCCAAAAAGAGGCGTTTTTAGGGCTTATATAGTAGTTTAGAAAAGTCCTAAAAACGCTAAAAGACAAATGTCTAAAAATCCCTAATGATTCTTCTTCAACCGAAACTGGGTCTTCTTGGTTTGGGTTATCTAGTCCGTATGAAGGTGGCTTGATGTAGTCGTGGTCGAGCCGGACATGATGGTGATCAAAGGCAAGGAAGTGCAAGCTCGAGGCGCATCTCGGCTGGAGTCGGGACCTAGAAGGTTTGGTCGAGGTGCATGAAGGGATACGCTCCTGGATCCTAACTCTGATGAAAGGCTCGACACTTATGCACTTTAGGTCCAAAACCAATGGCTTGGTCTTCAAGTAAGGCTTCAGATAGCCTTGTTTTATGTTTCGGACTTGAAACAATGCTAGATGGTTGCGGATTAAGGGTTATGGCCGAGACTTTTCTTGGTTTTAAATAAATGAAGATGCAATGGAATTCTGAAGATGGATTGATGTTGATTTCAAACAGAAGTGGATGAAAAGAAGAATGGAAAAGATTGATTTTCTTATGTAATAGACAATCAATGTAGAAAACTTTCTTAATCTATTACAGATGTAGAAGAGTCGTGATTCTCAATCTAATGAGCAAGGATTTTTGATGAGAGTTGTTTCTAAAACAATTCTGATTTTTGTCATAAAGCTTTCTAAGGAAAACAAGAAGGTTCCAAATCTTTAAATAGGCACATAAGCCTTAGGGCTTTCTAACATAATCCAAACTACGAAGCATGCAAGCCTTTAAAAGAAAAACTTAATGTTTAAAGAAAAACAACAAGATTTGTAGATAGAAAGGAAAGCTTCTAGAAGATGTGCCTTGGAAGGCAAGTGTCAGCTTCTAGAAGGCTTCTTTATTTCCGCCAAGTATTTTTAAAAATACTTATGCCAAATTCTTCTCAGAAAGCTTTAACGAAAGTGGATAACTTGCCTCGTTAAACCCTTAGTGATTGACCAAAAACCCAAGGTGGGAAAAAGGCGATCATCTCGACTAAGGACAAAAGAGTGCAGGAATTACCCACTTAGCTAACCGAACAGATATCTGGTTCTTGTGGGTTGACAAGCCTGAACAACTGATATGTCTCGCATGCTTAATCTTCTAAGTCTCAATGTAGCATCACGTGGGCTTGTTGTGCCAGATCCCCTGCTTTAGATCTTGTGATCCTTCCTTCAAGGTCAAGCTCTGGATCAGGTTCTGGTTCGTCCATGATCACATCATCCTCCCTTTCTTGAAAAAACTTTGACCTCAAATTAGAGTCTGCAATATAAGGAATTAAGTCAGAAACATTGAATGAACTAGAGGTTTGATACTTCCCTTTTAAGTCGAGTATGTAGGCATTGTCGTTGATCCTCTGAATGACTTCAAACGGAACATCAACTCGCAGCTTCAGCTTGGATTTTCTTTCTTCTGGAAATCTGTCCTTGTGCAAATGAAGGCACACCATATCGCCAACTTCAAACAACATCTTCTTTCGTCCTTTGTTGGCATGCCTTTGGTATTGCTGCGTCTTCTTCTCAATGTTGATCCTAGCTTGTTCATGTAGTTTCCGAATCTTCCCTGCTTTCCTTTTACCATAAACACTGCAACGTTCTTTCTCAGGCAGAGGAACGAAGTCTAGAGGGGAATTGGGATTAAGGCCATAAAGAATTTCAAAAGGAGAAAATAAAGTTGAAGAATGCTTAGCGTGATTGTAAGCAAACTCCACGTGAGGTAGACAGTCTTCCCACACCTTTAGATTGCTTTTGATCATGGCTCTTAAGAGCGTTGATAATGATCTGTTGACAACTTCTGTTTGTCCATCGGTTTGTGGATGACAAGTTATAGAGAATCGGAGCTTTGTTCCTAGTTTCGCCCAAAGAGTTCGCCAAAAGTGACTCAAAAACTTTGTGTCACGCTCTAAAACTATTGTCTGAAAAACAGATTAGCTACACTCACAGCATCATCGGTTTTGTGGCTAGCTATGAAGTGTGCCATCTTATTGAACCTGTCAACAACAACAAATACCGAATCTCGACCATTTATGGTCTGAGGCAATCGAATCACAAAATCCATTGATATATCAGTCCAAGGTTGAGAAGGGATAGGGAGAGGATTATATAACCCGGTAAGTTGCGATTTCCTCTTGGCTAGCTTGCACGTTGCACAGCTTGAGCAAATCCTCTCAACGTTTTTCCTCATGTTCGGCCAGCAGAACTTGGATTGTAGTCCGAGGAGTGTCTTGGTTACTCCGAAGTGACCAGCAAGTCCTCCAGCGTGAGCTTCTCTCACTAATAACTCGCGGATTGATCCTTGGGGAATGCACAATTGATTGCAGAAAAAGAGATAACCTGATTGCCTATAAAACTTCTCAAAAGAAAATTTAGAGCATTTGACATACACATCCTTAAATTCTAGATCAAGCCTCACATAATTATTGAACATGTTCGAATCCTAGTATTCTAGATGTCAAAGTAGATAGAAGAGTGTACCTCCGGGACAATACATCTGCAACTACATTGTCCTTACCCTTCTTGTATTTTATGACATAAGGGAATATCTCAATGAACTCGATCCAGCGTCCATATCTTTTGTTCAACTTCTTCTGGCCTTTAAGATGCTTCAGCGATTCATGATCTGTGTGGATCACGAACTCTTTCGGCCATAGATAGTGCTGCCACACTTGTAGAGCTCTAACAAGAGCATAGAGCTCTTTGTCGTAAGTTGGGTAGTTCATTGTCGCACCTCATAACTTCTTACTGAAAAACGCCACAAGCTTCTTATCTCGAGTTAGAAAAGCACCTATTCCTACACCAGAAGCATCAAACTCAATCTCAAAAGTTTTCATAAATTCAGGCAATATTAACACAGGTGAATTGATAAGCTTCTCTTTTAAAGCCTGAAAGGCTAGTTCTTTATGTTCCTCCCATTTCAATCCAACGTCTTCTTTGATAACTTCTGTAAGAGGGGTTGTGAGAGTGATAAAGTCACGCACAAATCTTCGGTAAAACCCAGCCAATCCGTGAAAGATTCGAACTTCGCTGACATTGGTTGGACTAGGCCAATCTCGGATTGCTTTAATCTTTTCATCATCTACTTTAACTCCTTCTGCACTAACAACAAGCCTAAAAAGACAACTTCATTAGTACATAATGAGCACTTGGATCGATTCGCAAATAAACGTTCAGATCTTAAGACATCCAAAACAGATTTGATATGAGTTAAGTGTTCTTGCAAACCCTTGCTGAAGATGAGGATATCATCGAAGTATACCACCACATACTCCGATGAATCTCCTATGGATGTGATTCATGAGGCGCATGAATGTTCTTGGGTCGTTTGTTAGACCGAATGGCATCACCAACCATTCGTATAGTCCTTTTTTAGTCTTGAATGTCGTCTTCCATTCATCACCTTCTTTCATTCTTATCTGGTGATAACCACTCTTCAGATCGATTTTGGTGACGATTGTAGATCCACTCAGCTCGTCTAACATATCATCAAATCTCATGATTGGATGTCGGTACTTCACTGTTATGTTGTTGATAGCACGGCAATCTACACACATTCGCCAGGTTCTGTCTTTCTTTGGTACAAGCAAAACCGAGACAGCACATGGACTAAGGGACTCTCAGATTTGTCCCTTGCTAAGAAGCTCTTCTACTTGCTTATGAAGCTCTTTGGTTTTGGTTGGATTGGTGCGATATGCTGGTCGATTTGGTAGAGCTAAACCGGGAACTAGATCGATCTGATGCTCTATCCCACGGATTGGAGGTAGACCCTGCATAATTTCTTCAGGAAAAACATCACTATATTCGTGCAATAACTCATTCATTCCACTAGGTAACTCTAGTGTTGGGTTAGTGATCTCAATAGCATCTTTACAGATAAATAGAAAGCATGTAAGTTCAGAGTTATAGAGTTTAGAGAACTCATTGTGGTTTATGTAGAGGCAGGTCGAAATCTTCTCCTTTTATTTTTGCTTGACTTGCATCTGATCTTGATAGATTTCGGTAGGAGTTAATGGAACCAGCGTGATTCTTCTACCTTTGAACTCGAAAATGTGCTTGTTAGTGAACCCGTCATGTATGACTTTCCGATCTGATTGCCAAGGTCTTCCTAGAAGAACATGACTTGACCCCATAGGCAACACGTCACAAAGCACCTCATCTTCATATTTCCCAATCAAAAAGTTGATTAGGACTTGGTGAGTTACGATTAGAGCTCCTCCATAATTAAGCCATTGTAGCTTATATGGATGTGGATGAGGAATAGTTTTCAGATTGAGCTTCTGAACCATAAATTGACTAGCTGTATTAGTACAGCTTCCACCATCAATGATCAAAGAGAAGACCTTGGATTGTATGAAACATCGAGTGTGGAATAGATTCTCTCTTTGACATGCTTCTTCAAACTGATTTTGCACACTTAGCGTTCGTCTTGTAACCAGTAATTCACCCACAGCCGCAGATGCTTCTTCTTCTTCAGTTTCGGATCAAATGTCTAATTCCTCTTGAGGAACTATCTCTCCATCATCTTTGAGAAGGAACACCTTCTTGTTGGGACAATCTCTAAAATAATGTCCCATGCCTTGACACCTCAAACACCGAGTCTGACTTAGACTAGTTCCAATTCTCGGTTTTACCTTGGCGTTCTTGTTCTCTTCTCTAGCTTGAGTTGGTTTCGGATTGAAACTAGGTCTAAGGGTAGATAAGTCCTTCGGTTTTGAGGCTTGTGGTGCAAAGCTTGGCTTGAAAAACCGCCTCTTGTTATGAGCTTCAATCAGTTCAGCCTTGTGAACCATCTCTTCAATGTCTTGATAACTCTGAAGCTCTAACTTGTCTTGGATATCTCGGTTAAGACCTCCTAGAAACCGAGACATAAACATATCTTCACCTTCACTTAGATCAGCTCGGATTAGTAGGGTCTCAAGCTCCTGAAAGTAATCTCGAATGGTTCTTGTTCCTTAAACTAGCTTGTGAAGCTTGCTCAATATCTCACGATGATAGTAGGTTGGAACAAATTTCCGCCTCATCTGAACTATTAGCTCATCCCAAGTAGTTATGGGAGGCTCTCGAGATCTTGCTCTAACAACTCCTAATTGTTCCCAACATAACAAAGCATAACCACTATCTTCCTTTCCCATTCAAGATAGACTTCAAGTTCATTCGTGCCTAGGAATGATGGGAACTTGATCTTGATATGTTTCAACTACTGATGTCCTACCATAGCTATGGTCCGACACTTCTTCTTCTTCAGAAGACTCACGTTCCATTCCAAGGTAGGTTCGGTGTGGTTCTCGGTCTCTATACACTTTCGTACCAGAATTGGTTCTAATAGTTGGACCTCCTTTGGTCAGTCTAGATGACTCTCCCAGATGTGCTTTTCCTTTAGCCATCCGGTTAGCTTCTGAAGGTGTAGGAGTTGAAGACGAATGACCATCACTTCGACTTCTTTTCTTTTTATCTAGGTTCATTGTATCCACTTTCTCATTGAGTAGTTCAATCTGTTGTAGAAGGATTGCATTGTTGCCTTTGATTTGTTGACTCATCAACCGGTTCAAAGACTCCATAGCTTCTGCAGAGAGTTCCATGGTACCTGAAATACCAAGAAACCTGCACAAGTAATGGGTTCACAAAAATCAAACAACAAACATAGACCAATCAATTTTTAGGTGGATTAATTCTAAAAATTCTAGGTGATCTATATGCAAATACTAAATTAAACAACATAGTAACCTAATTCAATGCAAGATTCTGATTCTTTAAATTAATCTAGATGTAACCTAGGGTTCTTGGCAAAAACCAGAAAAATTTCAAAACTAATAAGAAAGAGATTAGGGTTAGGGTTTTGCTCAGTTTTGGTACAGAGTTGGCTCTGATACCACCGGATACGCTTCTGGATCCTAAGTCTGGTGAAAGGCTCGACACTTATGCACTTTAGGCCCGAAACCAATGGCTTGGTTTTCAAGTAAGGCTTCGGATATCCTTGTTTTATGTCTCGGACTTGAAACAATGATGGATTGTTGTGGATTAAGGGTTATGGCTGAGACTTGTCTTGGTTTTAGATGAATGAAGATGCAATGGAATTCTGAAGATGGATTGATGGTGATTTCGAACAAAAGTAGATGAAAAGAAGAATGGAAAAGATTGATTGTCTTATGGAATAGACAATCAATGTAGAAGACTTTCTGGTTCTATTACAGATGTAGAAGAATCGAGATTCTCAATCTAATGAGCAAGGATTTTCGATGAGAGTTGTTTCAAAAAAATTCTGATTTTTGTCATAAAGCTTGCTAAGGAAAACAAGAGGGTTCGAAATCTTTAAATAGGCACATGAGCCTTAGGGCTTTCTAACATAAGCCAAACTACGAAGCATGCAAGTCTCTAAAAGAAAAACAACTTAATGTTTAAAGAAAAACAACAAGATTTGTAGATAGAAAGGAAAGCTTCTAGAAGATGTGCCTTGGAAGGCAAGTGTCAGCTTGTAGAAGGCTTCTTTATTTTCGCCAAGTATTTTAAAATTACTTATACCAAATTCTTCTCAGAAAGCTTTAACGAAAGTGGATAACTTGCCTCGTTAAAACCTTAGTGATTGACCAAAAACCCAAGGTGGGAAAAGGCGATCATCTCGACTAAGGACAAAAGAGTGCAGGAATTACCCACTTAGCTAACCGATCAGATATCTGGTTCTTGTGGGTTGACAAGCCTGAACAACTGATATGTCTTGCAGGCTTGATCTTCTAAGTCTTAATGTAGCATCACGTGGGCTTGTTGTGCCAGCTCCCTTGCTTTAGATCTTGTGATTCTTCCTTCAGGTTCAAGCTGCTCTGGTCAAGCTCTTGTTCAGGTTATGGTTCGTCTGGTTCGTCCATGATCACATCATGAAGTCTCGAGCTCGAGGCAAGGATACAGCACGAGCTAGAATGCTCGAGTGGTCGAGTGCATGGTTGAGGCAGAAGAAGATGTGGTCGAGGTGATGTTGGCTCGAGGTCGAGAGGTGCTGGCTCAAGGTCGAGAGGTGCTGGCTCAAAGTCGAGGTGGCTCGATCTTGTCGTCGAACCGTCTACTTGGTGATCGAGCGAGGCTACTTGGCGAAAGAGGCGCACATGAACGCTTCTCGAGGCGGAGTGCTTGGTGGTTGAGGCCGAATGCTCAAGGCTGTTGGAGCAGTTGTGGTTGCGTGTTTTGATCGAGCCGGGTGATCGAGGGGACGAGAGAAGTCGTGTGAAAAGGCCAAGGTGATCGAGCTGGCTCGATGACTTGGCTCGATGTGGTACCTGGCCCGGTTGATCGAATCCGACTTGAGCCAACATTGACTTGGCCTTTCCTTCGCCTTCTCCAAAATTGCAATGATGTTCCGCAAGCTCCCTAAAGTCCTGAAAAATCTTCATAATGCATATGTATGCGAATGCTAATGCATAATTTCCTAAAAATGCAAACTTACTAATAAAGTCTTATAAATGCAACATGTTGACATCAAAATGACCATAAACTGATGGTAAATGACTTCTCAAAACCACTAAAATGCAGAGACATCAACTCCCCCAAACTAAATCATTGCTTGCCCTCAAGCAAGTAATTCAGAAGCCAAGAAGAGAAGTTTGAAAATGGGAACTCATAACCAAAACATGCTGATAAAATAAGAAATATCAATGTCTAGGTTACTAGTTTTAGAATGCAGATTAATCTTACCCTACTTAAAAACTTTAGCCGTACTCATCAAAGTTCGTTTCAGATCAGTTCCAACTTCCATAATGCATTCAAATCCATTTACCTCTTTAACATTCATTAAACAGAAACCGTGGATCAAGTCATGCACATTCATTGAACTCATTTGTCTAAGAGACTAGTTAAGGGATAAAAATGACCCCTTTATGCATTGGCTTACAATTCATAATAGGGTTCTCTCAAAAAGGGAATGAGCTTTAGCAGAATGCTAAAGGTATGAACATTTAGATGCATACAAGAACAGAATCTCATATACCCACAATCATTAAAACTAAAATTTTCGTGATTCTAAACGCAGTAGGAGACCCTAATTCTAACCTTTTAAGTTTTTAAGTGATCTTAGTCGTTCACATTTTCTCTTTTTCATCTTTTCCTTAACAGTTCTTAGGAGAGGTTTCTTTCTTATTCGATGTCTAGCGGATTTGGGGACTTTCTGATTTTAGTGCCTATGATTTCTTATCTTTTTCCGCTTTCACTAACTTCTTGGGTTTTTACCCTTTTCTCTCCTTGTCATTTCCTTTTTATGATTTTTCACTAACCATACTTTTCATATATTTCCCCCCTAACCCTTTACTAGACATTTCTGTTTTCTTTTCCTTTCCTTTTTTCTCCTATGGTTCATAACCATACCCTTTCTTTTACCAGCTACCCACATGTTTTCTCCGTTTTTCAAACCAACCCCGATACCCATAATCAAACCCACCTAGTCCTATCTAGTCCAAAAAGCATGGACTACAACTACATGAGATTCCATTCATGTTAGTTCGAACCTAACACTTTCTACCAAGCTCATTCCATAAAAGACCTGACACTTAGTAACAAATTCATGGCTTGAAAGAAGGCAAGGTTCAAGGGTGGGAGTCTACTTGGATTAACAAGAGTGGTGAAATGATAGAAGATGATCCAAATATGTATATGATATCCATGAGTTCAAATCCAGCACACAAACATGATAATTAAATATCAGTCTTAGGTTCTAATAAATAGAGATAAACTTCATATCGCAACATGCTTTAGAAAAGAAAGGATCACGCAATTTCACATTCCAAGTATGGTGCAGTCTTACTTTGGTTTTAATCAGAATGCATTAGAAAACTAATAATCAGGGCATTGATACTAACTAAGAAAACATCATACTTACAAGGTTGCTATCATCCTAGTTTCCTCTGCAAAATGCAGATGAAGAACTTATATATACTCCTAACAACTTAAATGAAACTACATGAACACTATGTTTTTGAAAGCAATTTTCGAAAAAATTTCAGATTTTTATGGTTTTTTCTATGCTTTAGATGATATGCATGATTGGAGTTCAAGAAACAAAAAAAAAATTCATTGGATAGAAAGCCCCTAAATCCTCCCCCAAACTTGAATTACACAGTCTCTTGTGTAATCCAATTTCTCAGGAGAACTTAGGGGTTGGACATGAAATGAAAGCATAAATACAGAAAAACATGAAGAAACAGAAAAAAGAAGCAAATGAAAATGAAGCGGATTATACAATGGTCAGTTGGAGATGGACCTCAGTAAGGGATGAAGAAGGTGGAGGTGACATATTCGTCAATCGTCTCTATAGTGTAGGCTAGGGTAGGGCCTGGTGCTTCTGGTTGTTGCGGCTGCTCCAGAGTCCTCCCTTGCGGAGTGTTGTCTCTTTCTTCTCTGCATCATTTTTGGCTCAAATGAAGATTGACAGGATGGTTGCTCCATGTGGTTTTCCCTTGGACCGATAGTGGTTGAATAAATTCCTTCTAGTGTAGCTCGGGAAGGAGACCTTTGTTTCTTAGAAGATGTTGCTTTGTTGACCTTCAGAGCTAGCATCTTGATTTGGTTGGTCATTTTTTGAACTTCTTCTTGAAGAAACCATCCTGGAATTTATTCCAGCTTTGGAGTTTGCCAATGTTTTGGTGAGTTACAGCTAAGCTCTTTCCTTTCCTTGTTGTTAGAGCGTCATCAAAATAATAACACTATGGTTCTTCTAACTCCTGATCACCCAACAATTTTACTTTCTCAAACGCTATATCATCAACTACTCTCGCAGCGGCCTCATTCTCTGAATAGTATAATACATCTTCACTCGGTTGGAATTCGATGTTGTTCCCTTTCTTGATAGTAGTAATGGAGACATTTGGAAGTGACAGTCGAAATTCCCATAAACATGGATGGATGAACTTGTATAGCTGCTTGTGCTTTAGTCCTTCAAACAAATGCGGGTTTTTTAAGTAGTTTAGGTCTATCCATCCTGTTGGGTGACCTTTAGATTTAAAGGGAACCTTGCAAGCTTGTAGAATAGGAGTTACAATTCCCCCCATTGTTAATGTACAATTCCCCCCCCCCCATTGCCCATTCCCTATACCACATGAGTTGGTTGATCAAAACACAAGAAAGGCCGGCGTTAGCTCTATCACCTTGCATCGGATAACCATTGGAGGTATACTTCTGTGGAGATTTTAGTGCCAAATCAAAAATTCCCATTTCTCCGTCAGTCACGTGCCCTGTTACTTCTCTTGAAAACATGGTGTTGGAAACTGATTCGTGGAAGTACCTTAAAATTGGGCTCCTTATACTCACACTCTTTGATTTGCTTGAGCTATAAACACCGAACCATATGGTTTGCCGCAGTTCAATGAGCTCATCCTTGTCAAAATCTTGGGCGTCATCACTTCCGGATGGGAACCCAAACAGATGATCTAATTCGCCGAGTGAGAGTTCATATGTTTTTCTCTTACCGGAAAGGTGATATAGGGTTGCAAATTTTCGTCATCATAATGCATATGAAGAGTGGCGAGAAAGTAGCAGGTTTCATCTTGGTACGCATCGGAGTGAGTGGTCATAAGCTTTTCAATATTTGCTAATATGAAAAGATAGGTCATATCCTTCTCAATTTCAAGAGTCTCCATGGTGGCCCTGTGAGGGAATCGAGTGCCCTTAAACCCTCTTGAAAATAGAGCAGTAACGTAGTTCGACTCCGAGCGTCTTTTTGTCATTGCTTTAGAAGCCCTCTCGTTGACCATCACGTTTTTGAATTCAAAATAGTGATCCCTCATTTTAACACTCATCTCCTCTCCTTCTTCATAGTCTGGATCTTTGCTGGTATTATCATCTTCTTCTTCTACCTCAACTTTTTTTCCTTTCTTAATATCCGATTTTTTGACTGAATACTCAGCTTCCTTCCTAGTGTTTGCACTCTTTTCCTTAGTTGTGAGCTCTGGTTCTGGTTTTTCGAATTCCATGCTATCAAGTAGAATAGCATTTTTCCTCTGCGTTCTTTGAAATCGTTCTGCGATTTTCCTTGTTTGTTGTTGCTTTGTTGTGCACACTGTAGGTTCCTCCTGAATTTCCATTTCTCTGGGTTGAATGGTTTCCCTCGTTCTCTGAAACTGCTCAGCAATGCGTTGTGCTTGTTGTTGTCTTGCAGTGCGCTCAGGTGCTTCCGGAGAGAACTCTGGAGAAATTTCTATTTAATCATGGGAAGCATTGTAGGCTGCCCTTTTCTCTGAGATTTGGCTACAATACTTTTTGTTGTTGATCTTGACATTTTGATCCGAGTTTGGTGATTCTTTAGAAGCTTGGTGGGAAAATGGTTGAGTTCCTGAAACTTCGAAAGTTAGTAGGTTATTCTTCGGGAAAACAATTTAAAGCAAAGATTTTGGAGTTATGAGAGTTAAGAAAGTGATGAGGTGAAGTAGAGTGATGAAGTCTCCCCTAAATAGAGTGTTGGCCGACTTTTGCATGTGGTGGAGAGGTGTTGTGGATGTTTGTGGTGGAGGTTTAAAGAGGAGGCAATGAGGGTAATGGGCGGGGGTGATGGAGGTGTAAGAGAGATGTTAGGGAATCTTGGAAAGCATGGAGTGGAAACTCTTTGGCTTGGTGTTAAAAGTGGAGGTGATGTTTTGGAGTTGTTTTCCAAGTTGATCGAATTGATTGCTTGGCTTGATCAAGGTGTTGGCTTGGTGGCTCGATCAAATTCATGTCCACATCTTGAGAAAAATATTTCGGTGGCTCGATGAAACTTGGCGTGGCTCGATCACTTTGCCTTTGTGGCTCGATCATATTTCTCCCACGGCTTGATCATATCTTTTCGGCTCAACTTAGAGTTGTTAGTCCAGCTCGATCAAAATATGTTGAACGGCTCTATGAGAATGTTGTCATGGCTTAATCAAATTCTTTTTTGGCTCGATCACATTTTTTCCACGGCTCAACGAAAAATTGGTGTGGCTCCATCACAACACCACAAAGTCTGTGGGTATCTCTACACTCCCAATCTTGATGGGAAGTTCTCCAGAAGTTCATGAGGGTTCATGATGGATCTGTCAACCAAAATCAGACATATGTTGGAAGCTTTATACACATTGAACCCCATCTTCTTGGCAACAGAGAGGGGCATCAAGTTTATCAAAGCTCCTAAATCGCATAGGCATTTGTTGAAGGTCAATGGTCCGAGTGAACATGGTAGAGTGAATGAGCCAGGATCTTCTTGCTTCTCCCCTATTAAGGTATTTCATTCATAAATTGGTACCAACACTCCTTGAGCTTCCCCTTCCCTCATGGATTTCTCAAAGATTTCTGCATATTTCGCCATTATCTCTTTCTTGAACCGTGATGGGAATGGTAACCTTGGAACATAAGGTGGTGGAACAAAAGGTGCTTTATCCTCCTTTGAAAAAATAGCTTATCACCAGGAACAAACTTGACTCTGGCAGCTGACCCTGGTTTTGTCCATGTCAAAGAATCAGTCTTTCTAGAATATGTAGTTTCGGCTTCTTTTAAACTCGAATCCCCCCCCCCCCAAACTTGAACGACACTGTCCTCAGTGATGTGAGTAGGAGGAGTGTGAGAAGAAAGGTCGTGGGTACTTCCCAAGAAGATGGCATTGACATGTGCATATGATATTACTAAGATTTAATGCATTTTAGTGGGAATTTATGCATGCTAAACTTGTATTATCTGAGCTCTTTCTTCGTAAAATTGGATCTTTCTAAGACTTTCGGGTGTTCGGGTGACTTTGGATCAAATGTGCTGAATTGCTATATATTTGGATGGAATCTAACTAAATGAAGAATTGAAGAACCGATCTGAGATCAGATCGATGAAACTGAAGAATTGAAGTTAAGATGACTTCAGATCAATCGGTGCACCCTTGGACCGATCGGTCTGAATATCCAAAGTAAACAGAAACTTTGGACCGACCGGTCTGGATCTGGACCGATCGGTCCATAGTGGTCCGGAGAAGACGGACCGATCGGTCTGGGCCTGATCGGTCCGGGCCTGGACCGATCGGTCTGGGCCTGGACCGATCGGTCCATCGAGCCTGCGAGATTTGAAGCAAATTTCCATTTTAATAGAAAAGTCATCAACTTACCCCACTTTTTCCTATTTCTATTTTTATTATTCTAAACTATAAAAGCATGTTGGCTTAGGTTATTTTATTCTACCTTTTACTTTTGCAAATTTTATGAGAGCTTTTACTGGGAGACTGAATTCCTGAACCTGTATTTGGAGAAGAAATTCTGAATCCAGTTTTTATATATCTATTCAATTTTAATTTATATTATGTGTTCTTCTTTGATTTTGATTTGTTATTGCATATCAATGTCTGAATAGTTCGTTAGTTAGGTTTTAGGGTTTCCTAAGGAAACCAGGTTTGAATGTTAGGTTAATACTGTAGGATTGAAACTGATAGGTTCTTAGTCTAAATTCGTTCTTAATGCATTAATTAGATTGATCACCTAGTTCATTGATAATATGTTAATAAATGCAAAGGGATTTGATTTAGAAACCTGACCTAATTTAGATGAATAAGTGTTTAAACTTGCGGGAGTATTGTTTGAATGCTTATGAACAATTGAATCTTTGTTTTAATGCATGATCTGATTGTTTTAAAGACGGCGGGAGTTTGTCTCTGACAATTCGATCATAGGGTTTAATACTCCGGAGCAGATTAAACTGCATTCGTTTTTCATGTTGAGAACTATTTTCAACCTAAAATCATGCATGTTAACTTGACTTTAAACCTGAATACCTACG
>OVBE01002599.1:0-29921 GCA_900406425.1 Iberis pinnata
TTAGGATGATTACCTTCTCCACCATATAAACCCAATTACCTAAACACTTGCGAGTTTTTTTTTCTTTAGTGATTGATCGGCTAAAACTCAAGAGTATAAAGGGCGACAATTGAACACTTCCATTTAGCTAGATTGAAGACATCATCTAGCTCTTAGGAAGGGTATTTANATTGGGTAGATCTTAATGTCTTGGGAGCATTAGCTAAAAGCTTGGTTCTAGTTCTTGTTCTAAAAGATAAGGGTATAAGTAGGTTGGTAGTGATGCTTCAAAAGAAATATGTTGGGTGAATGAGGAAAAAGAATGATTATTTTCCACTAGTTTGAAAATGAAAGAAGAAAATCCCTAAGTTCAAATAGAGAAAAGCTCTAAATTTCATGAAGGAAAAGGCTCGAAAATCACAAAAACTTAACAAGATTAGCCTAATAAATAAAAGGATGCAAAATAGCTAAAACGTGTTTAAATGGTGCAAGGGAAAGAATGAAGAATCTAGTGGGGGAAAAAGAAAAGCCTAGAATGAAAAAAGATTCAAAAGAAAGAGTTGTTTGGGAAGTTTAAATCTAAAAATGGATGTTTATAACTCTTGGATATTGGTAGAATAGGACTTGGGAATTGGGGAATGATTAGAAATGGAAGTTGAGAGATTGTACACCCCATTGCCCTTTGTCTCATTTTGATTTTGCTAATTCATTCACTCCCTTTTGAGTGATAGCCAATGATTGAGTGTAAACCTTCTTTTGATACATTGGAATCCCCTTTCGACCTCACCAATTGAAACCTTTAAGTTGTCTTTTGAGCATGCTTCACTATTAAAAAGAATTTGAATGTAAGAAGATAACTTGGACTAGATAGGTGGATCGCTTGCTTTTGGTAATAGAATGGATAGTGAAAGTGCTTGGATGATTTGATGAGTAGAGGTATTGGTTTGGGATTGATGATGTATCATGTTTTGGATGTTAATTCACTAGGCTTTGGCTTAATCTTTTGGTTATGAGGTTTCCACCTTCACTCACACTCAACAACGTCGAACGCGTTGTAGAATTTTTAAGTCATTATACGGACTTAAGCAAGCTCTAAAATAATAGCATGAAAACTTTGAGGGCTAACGACATATTTTCCCCTCATAAATATCATATAGCACCATATGCACTCAAACTTAAGATCTAGTGCTATTTAACCCTATTATAAAACTTAAATACTCATATACCCCCATATTAAATCTTATAAACTTATGAACTCCTCATAATAAAGTTATAAACCAGAATACACCCGCCTATTAGTTTAGTTGATTTTCTATTCTTAAATAACAATTTGGTTTGACTAAACCAAAAATCTAATTTGGCATAAATAAAATAAATACAAAAACATCAAAAAATTTATTAAAAAATTATAATAAAACTATAAATAAATCACAAAAATTATAAAAAATTATAAAAATCATAAAAATTATAAAACAATATACAGAAATTTACAAAAATATATATATAAAAAAAATTTATTAAAAAGTATATAAAATATATAAATTATTAAAAAAAATAAAAAGTTATACAAAATTATAAAAACCATAAAAATACATAGAAAATTATAAAAAATTACAAAATTATTAAAAATCATAAAAATTACAAAATATATATAAATTATAAAAAAGAATAGAGAAAATTACAGAAAATATTAAAAAATAAAACATAAAAGTTATAAGAACTATAAGAACCATACAAATTATAAAAATTATAAAAACGTATAAAAATTTATAAAAAATATATAGAAAATTACAAAAATATAAAAATATAAAAAATTATAAAAAGTTTGAAAAAGGTTATTAATATTTTAAAATTTTTAAAAATTTGAGAAAATATTATAAAAACGATGGAATATCATTAAAAATTGTGAAAAAAATAAAAATTTGCTTTTGAATAGTGTATTCTCTATAAAGAAAAGAAGTAGTCTAAATAGAAAACCTAAACACATTTTTTCTTCCTCATCCACCACCATTGTGATATTGTTCATATAATATTGGTCTACATCATCCAAATTAATCAATAACACCCAAATTATATTATAATTTAATTTTAAAATAATTTAATATATTTCTATAATTTTCCAAAGGTACTTACATTTTCTTTTAAGAAAGATGTTATTTTCTGACACTAATATATAATAAAACTAATTTTTATAATTTCATAGTTTTTATAATTTTTTGTATTTTTGTAACTTTTTGCAAGTTTTTATAATTTTTGTAATTTTTTGTAATTTTTGCAAGTTTTAATAACTTTTTACAGTTTTTAAAATTTGTATATTTTTATAATTTATATAAATTTTAAAATTCTTTTTTGTAATTTTTTGCAAGTATTTATAATTTTTTTCTAGTTTTTATAATTTTTATAATTTATTTAAAATTTTATAAATTTTTATAACTTTTTATAACTTTTATAGATATTTATTTTCTGTAATTTTTTGCAAGTTTTTATAATTTTTGTATTTTTTTGCAATTTTTTATAGTTTATTTACAAATTTCTAAATTATATATTTTAAATATATTTTATATTTTCTGTAGTTTTTCTATAATTTTTTATATTTTAATAATTTTAATTTTTAATATTTTTAGCTTATTTTTTAATTTTAATTTTATTTTATTATTAATTATATTCTTGTTATAAAATTGAAAAAAAAAATCAAAATTTTCGGTTTAATGTATGGTTTACATGGTAAACCATCAAAATCATCGGTTAGGGGTTTTTAAGTCTATATGATATAGTATGGGGGTATCTAAATATTTAACTTTCATAACATGGTTAAATAGCACTAGGTCTTAAGTTTGGGTGCATCTGGTGCTATATGATACTTCCGAGGGGGAAATAGGTCGTCAGCCCAAACTTTGACAACTTAATGATGTCAAATGGGTTAAATGCATATACATCAACTGGCGAGCTGACTTCATCACGAATCTCTCGGCCATATCATTTCGTGTTTCCATTGGAATTCTGCAATAAAAATCGCAAAACTCGCATAAGTCCTAAAATAATCATATAAACGGTTCTGGTTATCCCGAACACTGAGATCACCTTAGCAGAAGTATCGTGAAATTTTCTCGTACAAAGTTAATCATATAAAACGATAATGGTTTCTGCAACGCCACTGATTATCTTAACGATACGATTAAAATCATCATTCTTCAGAATGGTCATAAGGATGCACTCGTATTCACCGATCGTATAAAACAATATACGTCTAACTTAAACGTCGATGTTATCTCACTCATACGATTGGTATAATTTTTCTGCAAAGTCTCGATCGTATCATCGAACTAAAGCTCGGTTCTCCGATGAGAACCATAAAACTCTCCTAAATCGTAATACGGCCTAACGAGGGCTAAAACACGGAAACGGGCCACTTAGAAATCTAGCCGAGAATCGAGCCCAAGCATAATGGCGGTCGAAACTTTTCCTGCAAGCCGTGAAGAAAATGGAAGAAATCCAGGAAAAAAAAACTTCGCAGAAGAATTAACCAGAAAAGAAAGATTTTCGCGGAGGAACGGAAGACAAAAGAAGGAAGATGGAGCAATCATGAGGCTTATATAAGAGAGACAAAGAAAAGGGGGCACATACACGTTCGATTCTCCACACCGAAATACTTAGGGTTTAGACTTTTTTTGTTCTTGCTAGTGAGTTGCGACTCAATTAGGTTATTCACAGTCTCTGTTATTAGTTATAGGATATCTCGCTGACAGTTCTTACAACCAAGGTTATTGCATGATTGTAACACGTTCACGAGATTCGAAATAAGACTTTTGTGCCCTCTTTAATATTCTTTAACTTTCATACTTTTATTGTTTATTTTCGTACTCTGATCTTGTTCGTATTTGACTCACATAAATCCAGGATATCTGGAAAGTTAAAGTTATCTCTGATTTTTTATAACTAACGGAAATCGATAGTGCATATTTTGGTACACACATTCCATGAACGAGAGGCTGGAGATCCAAGACTCCCTGAATCAGTCCCTTCTTGATCGGCTTGATAAAATGGCAAAAGAGTCCGCAAATCAAACTAAGGCGATCACCAAATGTCTCGACCAAATAGCCTCACCACGTCGAAGATCGCCATGAACCTTAACTTGATGATACCCCATCTCCGGTGACCAATTTAGGAGATTGACATTTACTCTGAAAACAAACTCTGTCAGGGTGCATGTACACCGCTCTGACATTATGGAAACTCCGCCAAATGACAACTCCCGAGATGAAAACTCCACTCAATAGGGTAATCATTCTCATGATGACCCCGAACAATCAAATCACACTAAACACGTTGAGGACTCTGGCAACAAAAGGGACCATATCAATTTATTTGAGGGGTAGACGGAGAATCCGACGAGTACGAGGAGGACTACCAAAACCCTTCGTCCTAGCCAGACATGCGACCTCAACTTTCAATCCAAGAGATAAACAACTCTCTTGAAGAGGCAGTCCGACAAATAAACTCTAAGGTTCACCAGGCGATCAGTTCGGCTCCAAAGCTGGACCGACTAATGGAGGAGATGCTCTGGAGCCCATATGCCTCGCACATCAAAAACGCCAAAGTACGGAACCCTGGGAAGATCTAAATCCATTTTTACGAAGGAAAGACAGACCCCAGCGCGTACATGAAAACATTCCGTATAACGGTCGGTTGAGCTCAATTCGATGAACACGAAAAGGACGCAGGATACTTTCAACGAGCATCTCTAAGGACCAGCGCTCACATGGTTCTCCAGACTGTATGAGGGCTCGATCCACAACTTTAACTAGATCAGTTTGATGTTTCTAAACAATTATTCAGTATACATCGAGAGAGACATCTCAGACGCTGACATCTGGAGTATGACCCAAGGGCCCAACGAACCCCTCCAACAATTTATTGACCGGTTCGACGTCCCCCATGCTAATCCGCTGGTCATCAACCTGATCCTAAAGGATTACAAAATTGCGAGGGTACTCGTAGACGCCATAAGCTCGGTAGATAAATTTTTCAAGGAAAATCTAACCAAAATGGACAATGATCTGTCCCGAATAGAAGGAACCCCTACGCCCTTAACATGTTACAGAAGCGAAACCGCTATGACGTTAGGGACTATCAAATTACTTATGCATGCAGCAGGAGCATCCAATAGATCGAATTCACAGTACTGGATCGATCGACGATATACAACGCTATCTTGGTGACACCCTGGATAAACGCGATGAAGGCAATGCCTTCCACTTATCACTAGTGCTTCAAGTTTCCTATCAAGGAAGAGGTCAAAACAATCAAAGGGAGCCAGAGGTCAATCCGTGCTTGATACCTAGCTAAAATCCGCTCGGGAAGAAAGCTTTATAGCAATTACAGATCGGGGAACATTCACCCCACAAACGCTAAGCTACAGAATGACATAAAAGAAAACCTAATCAACTTCCTTAAAGAATAAGCTTGGACATAACGTTCCATGAGCTGAACACTGACCCAATTTACAAACCAATCAAACAGAAGGTAGGAGCAGAACGGGCTCAGACAGTTCGAGACGAAGTGGAAAAGCTGTTGGGCGCATGATCCAAGGTGGAGAGTCTAGAACGTGCATCAACTTCATGGCCTTAAATAAAGCATACCTCAAGGACAGCTTTTTGCTACCAAACATACACCAGCTAGTAGAAGCCACAACAGTTTATAAACTCATCTCATTCATGGACGCCTTCTCCGGCTACAACCACATACTTATGCATCCTTACGATACTGAACAAACAGCATTTTTCACCGAAAAGGGCATATAATGTTATAAGGTGATTCCATTCAGCCAGAAACATGTTGGGGATACTTACTCGCGTTTGGTTTTCAAGTTGTTCTCTAAACAGGTCAGGAAAACAATGGAAGCATATATCAACGACATGCTCGTCAAATCTTCTGACGAAGATGATCATGTGGGCGACCTATGCCTCTATTTCCAAATCTTGAACACCTACAGAATGAAGCTAAACCCGGCTAAGTGTACTTTCGCGGTCACCTTAAGAGAATTCTTGGCTATTTGTTAACTAAAAGAGGCATTGAAGCTAATCGTAACCAAATCAACGCGCTGCTAAAAATGTCGTCACCCAAGAACACAAGGAAACTACAAAGGCTAACAAGCCGAATAGTAGCCCTAACCCGTTTCATATCTAAGTCAACGGATAAATTCCTGCCATTTTACAACCTCTTTAAGGGAAATAAGAAGTTCGTCTAGAACGAAGAATGCGAACAAACATTCAAAGAAATGAAGAATAATTTGATGACGCCCCTGATTTTATCCAAGCATCAAAAAGGGAAAACTGATATTACTCGGTTTTAATGCATAATAGTGGGCATTCATTTTTGCTATTCTGCATTCTTCCGAGTGTTTTCCTTGCATATTTGGTAGATTTTTCAGGATTCTAAAGGTTCAGGTCGTTTGGGAGTTTAAAGGAGCGTTTTAGAACATTCCAGAGCATTTCAGGAGTTTCGGAAGAATGAGCATAATAAAGAAAGTAATGCACGATCAGGCAGCACATGTGCCCGATCGGGCATTTTTTCCTGGAAGATTTCACATCAACGGATCGATCGTGCATAATGAAGATCGATCGGGCAACTTGTCAGAAGGGAGATCGATCAGGCACATCTCCCGAGAAGAATTAGAAGATTTCCAATTTTGCAATCAAGTCCTCATGCTTATCCAAATTTTCCTATTTTTATTATTTTACCTTTTTAGAATATAAATACTCTATGTTTTAGGTTTTTAGAACTAAACTTTATTTTTATTTCTGGGAGAATTACTGAGGAATAGGAGATTCAACCTTGTATTTGGAAAAGATTTCTGAGCCCTTTCTAATATATCTCTATTGTTTTATTATGTGTTCTTCAAATATATTTATTTATGATTGCTTGTCAATGCCTGAGTAGTCCACTAGTTAGGTTTTATGATTTCCCAGAGAAATCATGGTTTGATTGTTAGATTTATCATAAGGGGATAACAATTGTTAGGTTCTTAGTCTAGACTTGTTATTAATGCATAAATTAGAGTAGCTAACTAGTTCATTGATATTAGACTGATAAACACAAAGAGATTTGTTTTAGAATTTGGATCTAGTGAGTGTTCTTGCTTGCGAGAGTATTGTCTTGAATGCTTGTGAACAATTGAATCTGAACTATATTGCATGATCAATTATTAAAAAGACGGCGAAAGTTTGTCTCTGATAATTTGAGCATAGGGTTTAATACTCCGGGAGGAGATTATTCCATCTTTTTCTTTCATATTGAGAACTATTTTCAAAGAAAATCCATGAATGATAAATTGACTTTTAATCCCGACTACCTATGGTTTCCCTGAATCATGACACTTTTATTTCATAGTTTTAAGCCGCTTTTATTTTACCGTTTTGATTCGTTACAACCAATCTTATTATTCTGCTTTATCTTGATTCGAGTTTTTACTAGAACGTGTACTTTCTGGTCTCTATTAATTCGATCCTAGCTTTACTACATTGAATTGTTCTCTGCAGTATTAGTTTTATGATTTAAATTCTAGACCTATCAAAATTTTGGCGCTGTTGTCGGGGACCAATAGTGCCTTTCTAGTTTCTTATTAGAATATAGTCTAAAGTTTTCTTTTTCAGTACTCATCTCGTTCTTTTCTGCTTGTTTTTGTTTTACAGGTGTATGATCAGAAGATCTGAAAAATCTTATGAATTGCTAAACCTCAGTAACTCGGAACTTGCAAGGATAGAACGCTCAAACCAGAAAGCAAAGAAATACGTAAGCTCATCCAATTCAATGGCTGGTAACGTTGATCAAATCATTTCGGTCGGACTCGACAGTCAAATCGATCCACCTTCTCTTGGACTCAATCAACTGATTAACCAAGCGCAAGGTGGTGGTAATGGCAATCAGGTGCCACAAGGCCACCAAAGAGTTGATAACAACCAAGCTCCACATGGAAATCTCAATCCTCGGAACCCTCAGAACATAGATGCAAGGAACTTTGTCTTGTATGGGGATCCGAAGAGAGTTCATCAGCTCAATGCTCAGAACCATCCTCTAGTTGGTTCATACAACAATCCTCAAGCATTCTATGCTAACATGAATCTTATCCAGCCCGCTCAACCTCAACGAAGGGAATACCAATTCCCTATTCAGCTTGTTCAGATGATCTATAACAACCAATTCAGTGGTTTACCAAAAGAGCACCCAATGGATCACACTGACACTTTTGAGGATATTTGCAGCACTATTAAACTCAATGGAGTAACCAGCGATTTCATGCACTGTAGTTTGTTCCGTCACTTTTTAGCTGAAATAGCATTATGCTGGTTGAAGTCTCTACCTGGTGGATCCATTGTAACTTGGGATGATTGCATAGCCAGGTTCATTAATCAGTTCTTTACTACCACTAGGACTAACACTTTGAGGAACAAGATCTCATCCTTTGCACAAAACTCGGTGGAATCATTCTATGAATCTTGGGAGCAATTCAAAGAACTGCTTCGTGATTGTCCACACCACGGTTTCTCAGATATAAGTCTCCTCAATACCTTCTATAGAGGAATTGAACAGAAATACCACTTGTCCTTAGATACAGCAAGCGATGGAGACTTTATGCAGAAACTTGTTCCAAATGCTTATCGTCTTATAGAGAATCTCGCAGCCAAAAATAACAATCATTGCCCAGAGTTTGATCAACGAACAAAGGTTCTTGTATTGGCTGCTAACTCAGAACTCTCAGAGTTGTAAGGAGAATTCTCAGAGATGAAAGGACTAATCACTCAACTTCTAAAGAGTCAAAATCAGAAACATGTCAATGTTGTAGACGATTCTGAAGTCGATTGCTTTGCAGTTCAAGAGCAAAATACTGTGGGAGTTGAGAAGGAAGTGAGTTACATCAATGGTCAGGGTCAAAGGATGTACAATCAAGGATATAATCAAGGCTTCAACAAGACTCACCCCAATCTATCTTGGAGAAGCACTAATGTTGAGAACCCCCAAGATCAACATTATCCACAGCAACAAAAGACCTTTGTGCAAAACTCTAATTCATGCGGTTTTCAGCAAACCTCTCAACTTGTATTTCAACAAGCTCAACCTCAATAAAGTTGTTCAGTAGAGATGATGTTTAAGCAACTTCTGGAAGGACAGCAACAGTTCCAAACAGTAATCCAAGGAGAAGTAAAAGAGCTTAATCAAAAGTTTGAAGCACTATCAACACATGTGAAGCATTTGGATATACAATTTGCTTAGACCTTCGAAGCTGTGAAAAGGCAAGCTGGTGTTTTTCCTAGGAAAGTTGAGGATAATCCAAAAGCTTATTGTAAGTCTTTAGTTGGTGGTTTAGAAGAAGAAACTGGTAATTTGGTAGAAGATGCAGATTTTGAAATGCCAGAAAAAGATTCAGAGGAAAATGCCCGATCGAGCACCTTTTGCCCGAGCGGGGTACAATGATTTCGGAGGAGACAATCGATCGGGTGTTGCTTGCCCGATGGAGCGAATGAATGAAAAAATTCCTAGAACTTTTGACCAATCGGGCACATCACTTGCCCGATCAAGCATACGGACCTGAAATCAAAATTTTCTCTAATGACTTACAAACCCAAAGTTCCTTACCCGGTGCAATCTACAAATCTCAAATTATAGTTTGAGGATGGAGAGATTATTGGATAGCCACCTAATTCACTTCAGAAGCTTCATAAGATACAAGACCCAGGGGAGTATTTAGTTCTTTATTCAATCAATGGAAAGGAATTCACAGATTCTCTCTGTGATACTCGAGCTAATGTGAGCATTATGTCGATGACTGTTGCAGAACAATTAGGACTATCAGGTATCAAACCATCACACATGACTTTTACGCTTGCTAATGATTCTATTGTCTCTTCCAGCGGTTTTATCTCGGACTTATTAGTACAAGTTAGAAATTTTCTCGTCCCTGTTGATTTCCACATCTTGGAGATGAATGAGCATCCACATGAACCTTTGATTCTCATGAGACCCTTTCTTGCAACCGTATGAGCTTTTGTTGATCTATCCAATCGGTGTATATCTCTGAAACACATCAAGAATCGGGTTTTCTATCCAGTGATTCCTTCAAAAGGGATATTCAGGCTAATTGTGGTGAAAGAGGAAGAGATGAAGCATGGAGTTCATATTGAACCAGGTCCTAAGTGTGTAGTTGTTGAAGCCTTACACAAAGAGCCTCAATTCTCAACAAGAAATGGTAATCACAAGGTTAAGGAGAAGGTAAAAGTGGAACCAAAGTAGATACAAAAGGAGTCTCAAGTAGCTTTGATCCCTCAAGCAATAGTTGGGGATACAATTGAGTATAAGGTGAAAAGCAAGGGGTTCTCAAAACCCTTTTCAAAGTTTAGAGTTTTACTCACCCCGGTATTCAAGGAGAAAGGATTTGATGCTACAAAAGCTTTGATGGGTAAGATTCTGAAGCTGAAAATGTCTGGATTTGGAGCCTGTTATGGAACATCGCTGGATGACGATTCCATTCCAACTTAGAGGTAAATACCGTCAAGCTAAGTGACATTAAACAAAGCGCTGAGTGGGAGGCAACCCACTATTTAGAGTCTAGTTTAGTTGATTTTCAATTTTGAGTCGGTTTTTAGTCTTAACTTACTTATTTTTAGTTTTGAGTTTAAAGTGTTTCAGGTTATTACTGTGAATATTCTTCAAGACGTTCCGGATTATCTCTTATCCAATTTCATTACTCATCTTTCTCACTTCAATTGTTGGCTATCTAGATGGTTTCTCTCTTGATTCTTGCTAATTCTGATTAGTATTGCTTAGATCATTGCTCACCATTCACCATCTTTCTTGTGTTCTGACTTAAGTTAATTTTAGATTCATGATCGATTGTTTGTCTCGTTAATTAATTTTTGATTCTTGCTAATTATAATTAGTATTTCTTTATCATTGCTCTTTACTTATCAATTGATTGTGTGATACTGGAATGATTGCTGTTAACTGTTCTGAATGATGCCTCTTATATATGATTCTTGCTGATTTTTTATTAGTATTGCTCGATCATAATGAATTCAATGGTTTGTCTTGCAACTGATTCTTGTTAATTTTTAAACTATCATTGCTCAATCATTGTTCAACCATTGCTAACACTTCTCTTGAGTGTTTGTTCTTGTTGCACGCATTGCAATGAGGCATATGAGTTCAGAACATATTTGGGAGCAATTCACCTTTAGTATATCTCTTTACCTTGAACTCATATAGTATTTATTATCTACTTTCATCCATTACAGACTTTTCTATTGATTTTGGTTACTTCTATGCCTTCTCTTGGATTTATTTTCACACCGAGATGGTGTGAAGTAAGTCTGGGGGAGGGTGTAATGATACTAACTACGTTTTGATGTTTTGTCTTTTTGGTGAAAATTTTCAATTTTTTGTTTTTAATCTAGCTGAGTCTATCGAGTCGAAGGAACCATGGTCAAAACCAATGATGATAAATAGCCAAGTGTGGGTATGGTTTTCGATTTCTCTAGATTACTGACTTAGATGAATTGCTAATATTAGGATTGGAACCCCATTACTGATTGATTTGTTTCTGAAAGTTCTGGTCTTTTGAGTTGTTGATGAATTGATGCTAGCTCTGCCATGATAGGACTTAATTTAAATCTGAATTATTCTTTCTTATGGTGTTGATATACTCTGAGAATTAGGTAACTTGCTCTTCAGAGTTCTTTCTTATGGTGTTGATATACTCTGAGAATTAGGTACCTTGTTCAATAACCTGAACGGTTCATATATGTCCCTAACCGAATAATCTAAAATCTGAATTACTTGAACCAAACCCAAACTGAAAACTGAATGCCCACCCCTAAGCAGAACATGCACAAAATCTCGGGTGCTCGCAGACTTCCACATAGAACTTCCACCAGAGATGAAAATGAGTCCAAATACTCCAAAGAGCGAAGGTCTCTATACGTTGACGGAGCAAGTTCAAAGCATGGCTCAGGGATAGGCATACGACTGATCACCCCTACAAGCGAGAAGATCGAAAAAATTATTCAGGCTAAACTTTGCAACTTCAAATAATAAAGTTGAGTATGAAGCAATGATAGCCAATCTTCGTCTAGCAGCAGCGATCGGGGTGAAGTAGATCAACACCTATTGCGATTCCTAACTAGTAGCAAAAACATTCAGCGGGAAATACGAAACAAGGGACAACCGAATGGAAGCGTACTTAGATGTGGTCAAAAACCTTTCTAAATATTTCCTGGAATTCGACATAATCAAAATTCCCAGAGGATAAAACACACATGCGGAAGCTTTAGCTGCCTTGGCATCTACCACGGATCCACAAATAACGAGAGTCATACCCGTCGAGACCATCGATAAACCCAGCATTTCGGTAACCAAAATCACATGCGTCATACAAGATAGAAGAGCACAATGCGAACCCAGACCCTGAAGACATGGAGGAGGACGAAGTCCCTATTGAAGCATATGAGGATGAAACAAAAATAGAATGGTTAATAGAGATACTCGCGTACATCACACACTGGACTTTACCACCAAAGAAATGGGATCCAAGGAAACTCAAAGCCAAAAGTGCGAGATACACTCAATTAGATGGTAATATATATAAATGGAGTGTCTGAGGGCCACTTCTAAAACGCATTTTCGGCCACAAAACCAGGAAAATTATAAAGGAAGTCCACAACAGAGCATGCAACGACAACTCAGGCGACAGAGCCTTAGCATTCAATATCAAACGGTATGGATACTACTGGCCGACGATGATCACGGAGTGCGAGAAACATGATTTAAAATGCAAAACGTGTAAAAAAATGCACCATTAATATACCGGCCAACTGAGTAAATGCAGTCGATTACATCATCGTACCCTTTTATGCAACGGTCTATGGATATAATTCGACCAATGTACAGGTCGAAGAAAAAGTGTTTCCTGCTCATCCTAACCGATTATTTCTCTAAATGGATAAAAGTTGAATCCTTTGCGAAAGTGAAATTTGAGATCGTGGATTTCTTCATATGGCAGTTATAGTATGTCACCAAAAAATCCCCTATGAAATACATACTTACAACGGTCCCTAGTTCACCTCTGCATGTTCATAGAGTTATGCGAAAGAATGCGGATTAACCTCACTTACTCAACACCCTACTATCCATAGGAGAACGATCAGGCGGAGGCCGCCAACAAAACCATATTGGATGGACTAAAGAAGATATTAGACGTAAAGAAAGGAAAATGGGCAGAAAAATTTGGAAGGGAGTGCTTTGGTCATATAGAACAATACCTAGAAAAGGAACCATTGACTCCCCATTCGCTCTAGTTTACGGTACTGAGGGAGTCATACCAGCTAAGACAAAGGTACACAACCTGAGAAGAGGGTTAGCACCTCAAAACAATTAGATGCTTATAGACATATATGATACAGTTGACGAAAGAAGGGACCAGACGATGTTGATTATAGAACTACCAAAACACAACAGCACGATTCTACAACAAGAAAATCAAACATTAGCGATTTATAGAAGGAGAGCTAGTATTGCGGGAAGTTTTCCCCGCTGGGGCAGAGAAGAACGTAGGAAAAATGGGAATCAGATGGGAAAGGCACTACAAGATCTCAAAGATCATCAAACCAGGAGTGTACGAATTGGAAGAAAAAGGCGGGAACGAGGAAAGACACCCATCGAACGCTAACACTTGTAAAAGTTCCAATGTTAGGCAATCGCCAATTTATTTTCATCACAATTTTGTTTTGCGCTATTTGTAAACCCTTTCAGTGAACAACGACCAAGGCTTGATCCCCATTTAAGGGGTACGTTGGCAACTCTATTTAAGGAGTTCATATATGGCTATCAATAAAATATTAACCTCCTCATGATCTTGTCCCTAAATTTTTTTCTTCAAAAATGGGGGAGATGTAACTGGTCATTACTCCCTGCCCCATCATTCTCTATCATTATCTCTAAATGTTTCTCAAAAAATAGGGGAGATGTAATTGATCCTTACTCCCTACCCCAGCCTTCCCTATCTTTGTCTCTAAATTTTTCTCAAAAAATAGGGGAGATGTAACTGATCCTTACTTCATGCCCCCAGCCCTCCCTATCTTTATATCTAAATTTTTCTCAAAAAATGGGGCAGATGTAACTGATCCTTACCCGCTGCCCCAACCCTCCTACCGCCTTAGTACGAACAAGTGCAAATCTTTCCTCAGCCCGGAAAGGACCTAGTCTTACCTACCGACCTGCGGAACGGTGCACCTAGAAATTCTCACATATCAACCAGCTAATGTGAGAGAGAATCATCATCACAACCCATTACGGGTGCAAAAACACACCAGGGGGTTCTAACATACTCACCAGCTAAGGATAATACTTTCAATCCCTTCCGCCTACTTTTCTACCACTATTTAGACGGAAGCAAGGGGAAAATAAATACCATACCGAACACATCATACAAGTGGTAAAATTATTCTAATACCTAATCATCTTTCCTTAACTCAATACCTAATAAGTAAATAATAACACAACAAATATCACATTGTATGACCTCGCCAGTCATACAATACATCGCACACCTCCTAGTGGGTATTAGCCTGAGCAACCTTCCGCAACATGTAAGCGTTAAAGTCGAGCCCCGTCTCACAACAATGCAATGAAACATATAACAAACATCACAAAGGATTAAAACACCTATCACCCATTTAACATTCTACCTATCGAATAAACATGTTTTCGTGTCGAAATAAATTCAATAACAAAACATAAAAACTCTCATCAAGCAGGCAAACATATACACTATTCGAACAAATGCCTTAGTACTCTACTAGAATTCGCAGTCAGCTCGGTCCAGAGAAAACACAAGCAGGTAAGATGCAAAAGTCAAAAGTACTTCTTAAAGGCAACCAAGTTAAAAGGAAATCAAACCTTTCGAACGAAAGAAATAGGTTTTAGGTCTACGCAACCAAGGAAACATAATTTTGGGGTAAAATCCTCCCCAGGCGGTCATGTTCAAAAAAAACTAAAAAAGTTGGGTAAAAGCATCTCCATGTAGCCATTGTTCAAATATTAGCAAATATAAAAAGAAATAAAGGAGCAAAGACAAAGAAGACCGTAGATGATCACTCCAATGCATCCTTATAGCCTTCACCGTCCTTGGGGGCTTTCTCATTTGTCTCAGCCGTATCCACCCCAATACGGACTGCAACCTCCATAACCCTGTCTAGAACTCTCCCTGCACCCATATCGACCTCCTTAGTTGAACCATCATCCAAAACCTCCCTAGTTAGGATCTCTTCCTTCTCCACTTCGGTAGCAGTTTCCTCAACTGGATCAAAAATCGGTAAATTAGTACCATAAAGATTAAAGACTTCAACATGTCTCAACTTAGGAAAATCACCAGGCTAGTCGCTCATTTCAAACGCATATGGAAAGGAAACCCACAACATTTAGCTCCTTAAACTCAAGCTGCTTCATTTCTTTGGCAAAGATCACTTAATCCACCTCCAATTCGGCCTTTTCAGATTTTAGCGTAGATTCCCCCCGGAGCACGTGTCAGTCAACTCTAAGTTCCCCTTGATTTGTTCTACTTGCAGTAATTTTTCTTGGTACATCCTTTTGTTCACTACCTTACCTTAAACCCAATCCATTTTCCTGGAAAATCACTCAGTCAAGACCCTTTCTTTTTCCTCCACCTTCTCCACTACCTCCTTTTCCATCCTCGCGGGGATCTCGTTCAACTCCGCAACCATGTTCTTCACCTCAAACTCTAGCCTTTTCTTGAATTTTTCATGACATTATGCATCCTCGATCACCCTCGCAACATCAACTTTCCTTAGACCTCCAAGCTCAACAATCTTGGCTTTTAACATGTTGTTTTCCTCAGTCAGCATCTCCACCCTACCCCACAACAGCTTTGAGCTTGATAATGGCTTTATCAGCGCGAGTCGCAGTGTCAGCAACCAGTTCTGCACTCGAATGTTTCTTCGCCAACCGGAGCTCTTAATAAAAAAAACCCCCACCAGACGATTCGCCAGAGCCGCAGTATGCAAAAACAGGAATTTTCTTCTCAACTAGCCAACCAACATAATAGACAAACGACAAGAATAAGAACATACCTCGGTATGGGAGGGGGCCCATTCAAGATATTTCCTCTACACAGAGAGTAATCAGTGGTCATATACCTTCCCCCCCTAGCCGGAGCTTGGACATCAGGTCAACGCAGAGGTCTACGTCTTTGATAATGGAAGACCAACGCGGCTAGGTAAAGCTGAAAGAGAACCCTCCAAAATTGTGAACCCCCACTGGTGGTGAAACTTGAGTCTGGGGCTTCTTTTCCATTGGGTTATCCAAATGGCGAGTGCTCTGGCGAATTGGGGGTGGTATTTTCCAAAGCTAGTACGTGTATCTCGGCGAACATCACCACGAGATGAATTAGAGATATCAACCATGTCCACATCGTTGGTACATGCTCCCGAGGCATCTGAACTCCCTGAACTAGAGGTGCCTTTAACGTTCTTACCTTTTTGAGCTTCACGGTAGGATTTTGGACCCTTCATGGTATCGGTGACAGATGGACAAATAGATGGAATATCTTCGAAAGACATCTCAACAAGCCGCAATAAGTTTAAAGAAAAATGCAAACCATAACTCAGTCACTTACTTGAAGACGATTCAGAGAGTGGTGCCAATGGAAGCTAGCTACGAGAAGCTCTTTCCCCATCAAACATGCTCCAATTTTTTAACTTGTTGTTCTCCATAAGACTATGATTCCTTAAGTACTCCGGAGAAGGATCCTTGATGCTGATCAGATGCGGGACTGAAAAGGACACCAAAAACTAATAAGTCAGCAAACACAGAAGAATTAAAAGAAGTCGGGAACAACGATATGTAATAAAACCGAAATAAAGCGAAAGAAAAGGGATTAAATGGATTTTAAATATTTTCACACTGAACACTTTATTCCACCAGGTCTGTAAATCCCCAGGACCTTTGGTCCCGAAAGACAAATGATTAATTTCCAAGAAGAAGTAGAATCGATCCCAGTCGGCATCGTCCTTATGATATTTCCCAGATGTGAACCCCTAGTTTGGTTTGTTGGAAATATACCAGAGACCTCCCTTAGGGCCCCTCTTAATGTGAGTAATTTCCTCCAGCATATCGCACCCTATTTCAAACTCATTCTCTCGGTCCTGAACCATTAAGAACACTGCATGTCTAACTCCTTTAGGCACCAGTTGACTCAAAGATATTCCATGGTGTCGGAGGTATCTAACCAACAAATGTGGAACTAGAAATCAAAGCCTGCAAGTTTTAAAGAAAATCTTATACACCGTCACGAATCCAAGTGGGGGGGGGGGATCCGGAAACTACCCAGATTTTGATATGAGATACTTGACTTGAGATGGGAACTCGAACAGTTCCCAAATCACCGCCATCGAAGCCGTGGTTGATAGGGACTCTGAGAAAGACATTATAGCCGGAGTAGCAACGGTCTTGGACCTTTTATCTGAGACCGCCGAGGATGTGACTCCTCTACTATTAGCGACTAGGGACGAAGAGATCTTACTTTTAGAGTGAAGAGAGCGATGATTGACTATTCTTAAAAATAGATTTCGGGGACAGCAAGAAGAAGAAGAGAATATGAACAATGTCGGAGGAGAAAAGTTCAAACCCTAGAAAAATAAAGTAAAAAAAGGATTTTAAGTTTCTTTTACTTGTTACGTAGAGGAGGAGAGAGATGGCGGTTGAAAATGGAGTATGGAGTAACGGTTCCAAACAATTGAAGGGAGAGGAAAAGTAATGATAACTACATCGAGAATGTTGAACCGCCTTTTGTAAGCATGGTGACATCTTTTTCAAATTTCGAATTGGATGATACCCGCGTGCAACAAGGGATAATGACCGAGACTATTGGGGTTTCTAGCAGCATAGAGATTTGAAGAAAAACAAATAAAATACAAAACCACAATCAAAATCGTAACACTCGGCTCAAATTCAGCGACAAGATATTATGAGAAACTGAAATCCTTGCAAGAAATTTGTGTGATCCGGAACATAAAAGATTTGAAATTGGCCCAGTTCGTCAGATTCTCCTTTTGGATTCGAAATTTTGACGGGAATCCACCACCTAGGTCTTCGGAGGTCACCCAACTTGCCAAACTCGTAGGAAGACCTGAGGGCTAATATGTTGGTGTCAAAATCCCCTTAGTAAGATTTTGCTTTAACTAGTGATATTGTATCTCCAAACCTAGTACGTATTAACCCAAAAGGGATCAGCTGAGAGAGTATTTCCACCTGAGTATATGTAGAGAGCGTTTGAACACCCATCGCGTGATGTGACCGAGGCGACAAGCTGAGAAAGAAACGACTGAATCTCGACCGTTCCGGATTCCCAGGGATACGCTGAGATCGTGGGAACGAAAAAGTAAAAGCTCAACGAGAAAATCATAACAGAAGCCTGAAGTGCCCGGCAGCCGCAACAAGAATCGGAGCCGAACCCATAAGTATAAATATAAGAATTAGGAGAGAAAGAGAGGTATTTTTTCTTCTTGTTTTTTCAAAATTTTTACTCGAGTATTTTTCTTGTAAGCGAGCTTAGCTTTAGAGAAATCCTATTGATTAATAAAAATATTTATTCCATATAAATTTGAGTTGTGTTTTTGGCCTTATTAAGACGAAAATTGACAAATTCCTCATAAACATTTTTATAAATTTACTTTATGGATTCTAACATCCACATAAAAATAGAGTTTCGACTATACCCCGAATGTTTTTTAATTCATAATGTTGATTTAAATCGATATTAACTCTGTCTTGTTTATTGGTCCCTACAGGTCGAACAAAGTTTTTGGACCAATCTTGTTTGAATCAAGGACTACGTGTTACAAATTTGACTCACCAACTATAGAAAAAAGAAAAAAATCTAAAGAAATGCAAAGTTTTCTTTTTTCCAAAGTCTGTGGGCTAATGGTTCATTTCTTCTCCAAGCTGTAAGAAATAAGTTATTTTCTTTAGTGAACGTTAAAAAGAAAATCTTCATAAATCTACGAGGTCTAGAAGATGATTCCTACTATAGCCAAATATATTTTTTTTTTGTTCATTTTGGAAGAAGGACAAATTTTAGGATATTAATTTTAGAAAATACTTCATAAATTTTTTATTATATTTGAAGTTTTAATTCAGAAGACATGGAGCCAAGTTGATGAGTCGCCAGTAACAATTACTGCATTTGCTCTTGGATTCCATTTTTGTGGGAATAGAGACCGTCGTTGTTGATGTAGTGGTTTAGGTTGCCATGATTTTGTGGATAAGCCACACATAATACGGAACTACAGAGATATTTGGCATTGTACATATGAATGCCACATGCCTAACAACGAGCCAATATGGAAGAGATCTGCGTGTTGTTGTTGTTATCGTTTTTGAAATACCTATAGTGGTTTTCCTAATGGTTATGAGATCGCCAATAATCTTTTCTTGGATGCAATGACTCTGATTGAAGTTATCGGTGATTGAGTTGTTTCTTTGGTAGATAAACATCGCATCTATATTAAAAAGACATTCATACAATTCAAAATATGTAATTGCATGGGGTATTATGGTTGTTGATGCATCAACCTCTAGTTTGTAGTTTTCACTAAAGCCTGGCAAGATTTATTCAATTAATTCTTCATGATCTAATGATTTCCCGAGGAGTGAGATGTCATCAACCTTCGCTTTTATCATGCAAAGGTATTCGATGATGGATTTAGTGCCTTTAACAAAGTTATGATATGGTTTTCAATTGCATGATATGTCCTCTTGTAGGTTTCCAAATGTATTAGCAAGAAGAGTTTAGATTTTAGAATTTTTCATGGCAGTGGATGAAGATGCAAGTTCTAGAATCAACAAACTGATTGAATCAGAAGCGTGTTGGAATCAGAAGCTTGTTATAATTAATATGTTGACAGAATCAACCAGCTGACGGGATCAGAGAGTTGATGATATCAGTCAACATATTTATGTATCACAGTGCGTGTGCTAGCGTGTCACAAAAGATCACTGTTGATAAACAGGGAGCTGAATGGGATCAGAAAACTGAGTGTGAACAAGAAGCTGAGTGGAAACAGAAGCTTGAAGAGAATGGTCTCAAGAAGATTTTACCAAGAAGATATTTTGTTGAGAATATTGTGGAAGAAATAATACGCTCAAAGATCTTATTGGAGAAATAATATTTTAGAGATATTCTTGAAGAAATAATATCTTAGAGATATTCTTAAAAAAATAATATCTTTGAGGTATTCTTGAAGATGTCTTAAAAACAGAATATTTAATATATTATGAGAATATTATATTTGGAAGAGAATCTTAACAAAAAAATTATAAAAGATATTCTCTTGAGAAAATTATGGAAGGAAATATACCTTCTTGGAACGTATCTTTGGAGATGTTCTAAAATTGAATATATGATATATTATGGGAGATATGATGTTGATGACGTCGCACATGATGTTGATAACGTGGAACAGAACACTGATTGACGTGGAACGAAGAGCTGTTGATGTGGCATAATGGTTGGTTGACGAAACAACAATCTAGGATTTGATGATGTGGCTATGCATCAAGATCCTACAGATTTGTTGAGAAGAAGAATCTTTAGAAAAAAAATTTTATTGGTTGAAAAGGAAAATTTTTGGAAGAAAGATTCCTTTTTGGTGAGATTTTTGGAGATCCTAAGAACTAGGTTTTTAAACTACTATATATAGATGAGGAGTTTGAGGCGTCTTGTTTTCAACTCTTCCAAATTTATGGCGTTTGATGTGTTTCTTCAAGGGTGATGAAAACAGGAAGCTGAAGAAGGGAGTGTTCATTCTACAGTTCGATGTGGAACTAAACCAGTGGTTGGGTTCAAGTTAAGGGTAGGCTCAGGGTTGAGTAAAAGCCAACTATAGGCTGAGAGAGTCATTCATGGACAAAATAACAGGTTGTTGATAAACATGGAGTTAGGTTTTGTGTAACACCGATTAAGTTGATTACTTAATAGATCTCTACCTGTTTTTTAGATCACTAGAAAAGAATGGTAGCATGGTAGGATGTTGAAATTTATGCAATTGTATTTGTATTCTTGTTCTAGTGGATTTTCTTCTGGACAAGGTCCCGGGGATGTAGGGAAACCGAACCTCGTTAAAAAACGTATGTGTCTCCTTTTTAAATTCAGCACATGCGATCATCTATGCCTTTATTGCTTATACAAAGAATTAGTGTTGAATGAAACACACGCCTGTATGGAAACACACGCTTGATAAACAGCAACAGAAGGTTGCTGATAATAATGAGTAGGTTCTTCATACTTTCAATTGGTATCAGAGAGGGTCACCAACAAAAGGATTTGTGTCCTTTAATAGGTGAGATCTTGTGGAAAACATGGAGAATCAACAATTTGGTTGTGGGATGATACAAGCATATGAATTTCAGATAAAGAGAGGAAATCAGGCGACTGTGAAAAGAATGTTATCAGCTAATGATAGGCAAACTCTTCAGACACAAAGTAGTGATACACCTTCGTAGAATTCTGAAAATCAGTATGTTGAATGTCAAGGATTTAGACAGTTTAAATATGATTGCATATAAGTGTTATGAGTAAACATGGGTGTTCTTAGCTCGAATTGAGGTGCCAAACGAGTCGAAAAGTCAAAGGTTGAAGAATCAACTGTCTGAATAATTAAAGAATATCAAGATGTTGCCAAAAGGGACAAAGACCTTAATATACTTATATCACATGGGAGAACAAACAATGATCTGTTTGGAGGAGATACCATTATGATTAAAGCGGTAAAAAAGAGGGTGTTGTACGCTGGAATCACGATTTGGTCAAAAATAGTTGTTCAGAGATTTGAAGTAAGGTGTGTACTAGATTGAGACTGTTTGTTAATTGGATCAGCTATCTGTTTTGTGGATGCTCATTAATCTGTTTGCACTTTATCAAGAAAATGTTATGTGCGTACGTCATGCTTAGATCATGTTATGTTGGTGACAGCGGTATCATTTTTGATGTAAGAACAGTTTGTTATGAGCCTATTTGCATCATATGGACCTCATAAGGTTATCTATCAAGTATTGAGTGCATGAGTAAAGGTTTTAATACTAATTAGAGGTTTGGATCATGTCAATCCAATCAACAAGTTGAGGAACATGCCACTGAAAAATGAGTCAGTCAGATGTTTGTTGGTATCTATCAGATGGGTGATGAGGATCATATATTTGAATTGAACAGTCTAAATGGACGAGCTATTGATGAGCAAGTTGGTAAGTTCAAATGACATGTGAGATCTGTTTTTCATAATCAATGTAGTGTTTATCAGAACTCGGCTCCACGAACACCGCAACAGAAAGTTGTCCTTAAGAGGAAAAACAGAACGTTGAAAGAGATGGCCAGAGCATATTGCATGGTAATCATGTGGAAGAGCACTTCTACCTAAAGCAGTAAGTACAATATGTTACATGATCAATCAGGTGTATGTACAAAATTGGTCAATCAAAGCTATGCATAAGAAGTGGAAGAGAGATACACCAAGTGTGGTGTGCTTTCATGTGTTTGGGTGTGTCTGTTACATTTGTTATGATAAATATTAGCTGAGGAAAATGGTTTTTCAGGAGAACTTGAGGTGGGGAAGAATTATATGAGAAAAACAAATTGAATTCAAGCGTCTGATGGAGTGTCTGAATCAATAACGTGTTTTCTGCAGTTTGTGTGTGTGATTGAACCTGAAACTCACTGAAAAGCATTCACTGATTATCGTTGGGAAGTAATAATGCATGAAGAATGGGATCAATTCAAGAAAAGTGATGTAGATCAAAAGCCTGAGGAATGAAATGTTTGTTAAGGGTTGAACAAAGGGTTGTAAGGCTACAAGATTTGAGATCCAAGAATATATCAAATAGAATGATATGTTGTAAGAAAGATCAACCACTTGAGCATAAGGGCGTTGGTGAATCTGCATTGATCAGGTTTAAATGAATCTTGAACACATTCAAGTTGTTGAACTGAAGGGGACAATCAAAAAGAAATAGGGTGGCCAGGAAAACGAGCTCCGGAATGATTTATTTGATCTCTTCTATCTAACTCATAAAAGTTTGCACAAGTAATCAGCTTCATGTACACAGAAACAGGGTGATCTACTCAAACGGAAAATGAGACCATACAAGGTGTGGTAAGAATATTGTGTCGTGAAGTTAAGAATCACCTTGAGTATAACCTGAGGGATCTACAACTTAAGAGCTACGATGGTTCAACAGATGGTTGACTGTTTAACCTTTGCATATGGACTTAGTGAAAAAACAGGATTCTGAGTTCATTCACCTGATTGTATTGTGAAATTCTTGGAGTTGGTTGTGGCTACTCTCGGGGTGGAGGAAAGGTTTTTAATATGGTAGGTTATCATGTTGCTCGGTTTGAGTCAATCACGTTTATGTTTGTGATGTACACTAGAGTGATCATCTAAGTGATGTTTCCAAAAAGGAGGGATAACTTGTCAAAAGTCTAGAGAAGTTACAAAATAACTCAAAATAATTTCAAGACCTTAAGTATTTTATACAGACTACCAAAAGGGCAATCAAGACAAGACATGTTTGAATGGAACAACTGCTTGATGATTGTTCAGACCTTTGTAGATGGCATCCAAGTCTAGATTATGGTGGTTAGCTCTCTCAAGAATATGGCACAAGAACTTGAGATGAGCATATGTGTTGAATTATCATACTTGAATAGTGGATAAATGGATGTTCAAGAATAATGTTGATGAGCATGCTACAGTAGTAAGGAACAGTGTTCAATTGGTACATGGATAATCTCATATTCAAGGTGTCAAGAGTGATTTATGGAATGAGCTATTACAAAGAGAAGTGTAGAATAATCAAAGGTGTTGAAGCTTATCAGCATCATGAATTCGTATTCAAGCATAAACATGCAGTATATAGCTTGAAACATTAACTGAGAGCGTGGTATCAAATGCTAACAAGTTTTTTGGTGAATATGGGATATCAACAAGGAAGTATGAACACAAAATCACATGCTTTTGAATAAAACAGAGATCTGATTATCATTCAAGTGTATGAAGACAGTGTTGTGGGTAGATTTACTAGTTAGCATCTTGCCTCCAGCTTCGTGAAGAGAAAAACACATGAATTTAAGATAATTATGAGTGGAGATCTTACAAAATTCTTGGGTTTGCAAGTCAAACATATGGTTGAAGGAATCTTCCAAACATGCAATAAAGCTAGAACACCAATGAGGACGAATGACTAACTTCTAGATAGTGAATTAGAAGAGGATGTCATTGAAGATTCATACAGAGATGCATAAAACATTGGTGATAAATCTTATTCAACGATCTGATTCCTGACTTAATAAGGAACAGAAGAATGTTTAGATGTGTAAGTGTTATGGGAGGTTGTTTCACATGTCCAGTTGAAGTAAGTAGAAGATGATTATGAGTCTACATCTGATTGACCTAGTGTTGATGGTTTTAACCTAGTTGTGCACTCAAGCAGGGGGAGAAAAAGGTTGTTTTGAGGTTGTTTTTCATGCTTCTTAAGATGTCTTAGATGACTGATATACACATGACAGCCTGGTTTTAGGGGGTGTAATCACAATAATCTGATAATTGGATCACTTTCCTGATGTATTCCTTAACTCAGATCAGTCTCCTGATGTATCCTTCAACTCTTTTCATTAGGCATCAGGTTAATGTCTTTTCTGCATATGTCTCATTATCCTACAGAACATGATGCTTGAGTATCAAATTATGTTAAAAAGGGGGAGAGTAGAATGAGATTTTGAAGTGATCAACTATCTGGATAAATGCAATCATGCATTGGAGTTGAAGATTACTGATATTAGTAAGCTTGGGTTCTACAACTCAGTCATCAAGGGGGAGATTGAGAGTTTATTGCTGACAAAGTTGAGAAATGCATCATACAAGATGTTGAAGATAATCAAACAACATGTTAGAAGTGTGATATCAGATATGATGCAAACACAACATACAACATGTCAGAAGCTTGATACCATACAGGATATTAAGAGTCATGAGATAAAATGTTAGAAGTTGTATGCAACAGATATAGTTAAAGATGTTGATCTTAAATATAGAAGTTGACTGCAATAACATTCCGAATAGCTTGAAGATAAGTTGGTTCAACAGAGTATCCATCAACACAGTGAAAGATGCAAACTCAGAAGACTGATAGGATCACTGAGTTTATTGGATCGAGAAGCTGACTGAAGATGCAATAGTAAAGTATCGTTGATTCAGAAAGAGGGAGATTGAAGATGCAAGTTCTAGAATCAATGAACTAATTGAATCAGAAGCGTGTTGGAATCAGAAGCTTGTTATAATTAATACATTGACAGAATCAACCAGCTGACGGGATCAGAGAGCTAATGATATCAGTGAACATATTTATGTATCACAGTGCGTGTGCTGACGTGTCACAAAAGATCACTGTTGATAAACAGGGAGCTGAATGGGATCAGAAAGCTGAGTGTGAATAAGAAGCTGAGTGGGAACAGAAGCTTGAAGAGAATCGTCTCAAGAATATTTTACCAAGAAGATATTTGGTTGAGAATATTGTGGAAAAAATAATACGCTCAAAGATCTTATTGGAGAAATAATATCTTAGAGATATTCTTGAAGAAATAATATCTTTGAGATATTCTTGGAGATGTCTTAAAAACAAAATATTTAATATAGTCTGATAATATTATATTTGGAAGAGTATCTTAACGAAAAGATTATAAAAGATATTCTCTTGCAAAAATTAAAGAATGAAATATACCTTCTTGGAACATATCTTGGAGATGTTCTAACATTGAATATATGATATATTCTAGGAGATATGATGTTGATGACGTGGCACATGATGTTGATGACGTAGAACAGGATGTTGATTGACGTGGCACAAAGAGCTGCTGATGTGGCACAATGGTTGGTTGACAAAACAACAATATAGGATTTGATGACGTAGCTATGTGTGGGAGTGTAAATTCCCCCGGGTCGGATTCTCAGAATTTGACCCGGCCTTAAGAAGTAAATGGGCTTCCCCGGGCCCATTTACGGAAGACAAAGAGCTCATAAGCCCATAAGGAAAGAAAGCCCACTAAGCGGGTAAGCCCACAAGGAAAGAAAGCCCACGACGAGAGCCGAACCCACTTGGGGAGCTGAGAAGCTCGCGAGGAATGCCGAACCCACTTGGGGAGCTGAGAGCTCGCGAGGAATACCAAACCCACTTGGGGAACTGAGAGCTCGCGAGGAATGCCGAACCCACTTGGGGAGTTGAGGGCTCGCGAGGAATGCCGAACCCACTTGGGGAGCTGAGAGCTCGCGAGGAATGCCGAACCCACCTGGGGAGCTGAGAGCTAGCGAGGAATGCCGAGAGCTCACGAGGAATGCCGAGCTCATCAGGAGAGCCGAACCGGCGCGCAGAGAGCTGAACCGGCGTGCGGAAGGCTGAACCGGTGCGCAGAGAGCTGAATCGGCACGCGGAGAGCTGAACCAGCGCGCGGAAAGCTGAACCGGTGCACAGAGAGCTGAACCGGCGCGCGGAAAGCTGAACCGGCATGCGTAGAGCTGAACCGGTACGCGCAGAAGCAGTCAATGCTTCACTTATGGCAAGATCGGCGGTTACGGAGAAAGATTCAAACAGAAGATTTTTGCCATAAATGCTCATTAAACCCATTAAAAGGGAGCTGGGCTATAAATACCTTGGAGGGGGCTCATAGAATGGGGTTGGAAATTTTCATTTGTAAAACCAGAGAGAAAATACTTGTAATTCTTGAAAAGTTGTAACAAAAAATCCAGAGAAATAAACACATTTTTAACGAATTTCTCTCCAAACCTTCGATAATTTGGTGTGAGAGATTCTGCTCTCACATTTTGGCGCCGTCTGTGGGGAGAGAAGATAACACTCCGGCGAAATGGTTGAAGAACACTTACTCTGCCCAGAAAAAGAATGGAGACTCCACCAAATTCTCCAACCGGAAGTCAGCATGCGGATGCAGTTAACCAGGTGGCCGCGGTGGTGAACCAGGACTCCCTGGTGGAGCTGAAGTTGATGCTGGCGACGCTAGTGGCATCTGCCGAAAAGCAGAAGGAATCAAGCGATGCGCTCATTGCTCGTTTCAATTGCCATGAAGAGCACGTGACAACCCGGCTCGTGACCCTAACGAATGTCTAGTCCGATCTGGAGGTTCGCCTAAGAGCCTTGACGAGCCCGATAGGGAAAACCGCGCTGATTATCTCTACCCTAGCAAACCCAGAAGATGGGGGAACGGAGGCACCGACAATCTGGATGAGAACCGGAGAGCTGATGGTCCTCCGAACCTGAACCGGCAAGCTGATGCTCCAACAGGTCAGAATTGGCGAGGCGAGAGCTCACGGGACGCAGGCTGGGGTACTGGTAATCCTGCCGATCCGAACAGGAGAACCGGTTTCACTACAGGTCCAAACCGGGGAGCCAGCAATCCTGTCGATCTGAACCGGCAAGCTGATGCTTCTACGGGCCCGAGCTGGGGACCGGCAATCCTGCCGATCCGAACGAAATCACCGGTTTTACTACGGGTCCGAACAGGGGAGCCAGCAATCTTGTCGATCTGAACCGGAAAGTTGATGCTCCTACGGGTCCGAGCTGGGGTATCGGCAATCTTACCGATCCGAACAGGAGAACTAGTTTCACTACGGGTCCGAACCGGGGAGCCAGTAATCCTTTCGACCTGAACCGGCAAGCTGATGCTCCAACAGGTCCGAACTGGCGAAGCGACGATTCACTAGATGCGAATCGGAGAGCTGAAAGCCAAAGAGCTCCGGGAGACACTGGAGAGCTGCAAACTCCAAGTTCCGTAAGGATGGATGACGACAACCTGGGAAGGGGTTTGCATGGACAGAGAGATCGCGAGTACGACGCTCTCCGGAGATCTATCGACAAGGCAAATGCCGAACTTCTCGCGGTGACATCAAAGGTCCACCGAGTCGCTAGCGCGGCCCTGGAGATCGATCTTGTGATCGCGGAGATATAGAGGACTCCTTTCACGGTGCGTATTGCGAATGCTCGATTAAGAGACACCGGCAAACTGAGACTCCCTATTTACGAAGGGAAATCGGACCCAAAAGTGCACATGATAGCCTTCAGGATTGCCGTCACTCAAGCACATTTCAACGAATAGGAGAAAGATGCAGGATACTTCAGACTCTTCGTCGAAAACCTGACAGGATCTGCTCTCGAGTGGTTTTCCCATCTCGAGGGGGATTCGATCGACAATTTCACACAATTTTCGACGGCATTCCTGAAGCATTATTCCATTTTCATGGATAAAGGAACATCGAATGCCGACCTTTGGACTTTCAGTCAAGGTCCAAGTGAATCACTTAGGAGTTTTATTGAGCGGTTCAAGGCTGTTAAAGCAAAGGTGTCCGATGTAAGTGAGTCGATAGCACTCGCTGCACTTAAGCACGGACTCTGGCATGAGTCCCTTTTCCGTTTTGACTTGATAATCCACAAGCCGGAGACAATTGAGGACGCACTTCATCGCTCCACGAATTGGGTGATTGCCGAAGAGGAAAAGGTTGCTCTCTCTAAGAAGTTTAAAGTTGTAAAAGGAGCTTCCGAACCGACGTTCCTGAAAAAAAAGTTCGAGAAGAAGAAGGGCAAAGATTTCCAAGGAGGACCTAAGGGCTCTCACTCGTACAACGTGGAGAAAGGGGGGCAAAAGCAGGAGATCAGAGACGGATCGCGCATGCTGGGACGCGACCCGGATGCTTACTGTAAGTTACACAAGTGTAACGGCCACGCCATGCACGAATATTTCAAGCTAAAGAACTTTCTTAGCAAGAAATTCGCCAAAGGAGAGCTGAAAGGAGGAATCGACCTTGAAGCAATTGTTCATGAGATGGAAACCCCTGAGGAGAACACAGAGGTCCCTACGGGAAAAAGGACTCGGAGTCCGGAACGGGGAGGAACCGCGAAGGCTCCCCAAAAGAAACGCATAGACTTCATCATGGGGGATCGAGGCATTGCCGAGAATCAGTTTCTTCGGTGAAGTCATATGTGAGGAAAGCGGAATTCGGCAAAGCAAGACACACTCCGGATCCCGGAAGTGAGATAAGCTTTAATAAACAAGACGCCTCTCACCTGGACTCACCACATGATAACGTTCTAGTCGTCGAACTCGATGTCGGGGCAAACTGTGAAGTATCGCGAGTTTTGATCGACACGGGAAGCACCGTCAATGTCATGTTCCTAGAAACGCTCAAGCGAATGGGACTTGACAGTTCAGAAGTAAGGGGTCCTCTGGCTCAGGATTTAGCGGAGCGACGGAAATGTCACTCGGTACTATAAGACTTCTAGTGTCTGCAAAAGGAGTCCACAAGCTCATCGAGTTTACCGTGGTGGATCGACGGGCAGCTTAGCCGTCCACATATCACCAGTGTGTGAAGTTTCCGACCAAAGGCGGTGTAGGAGTAATCCACGGAAGTCAGAAGAATTATCGAATATGCTACATGGCTGGCGTCAAGTCCAGGGTTCGATAGCAACTAAAGGGCTCAGATTTTTCTTCCGAAGAAGAAAATCTGAGTCCGAAGTTTGGCGATGATCAAATAACTTCAAGCCCGGAGGATGGCGAAGAGAAAGGTCCGCAAAAACGTACCACAAAGATCCCTCTCGACCAACAAGATCCAGAGAAGTGCATAGCCATATGATCCCAACTAAAGGGGGAACTGAGGCGCGAGCTGATTAGGTTTCTGCGGCAAAACAAGCAAACTTTTGCGTGGAAAGCCAGCGATATGCCGGGAATAAGTCTTAATGTGATTTTGCATCAATTGAACGTCAATGCAGCTTTCAAACCAATAAAGCAGAAAAGGCGGAAACTCGGCCCCGAGAAGTCTCAGGCC